>CAUYRT010060527.1:0-273577 GCA_963574885.1 Lepilemur ruficaudatus
GTAGGAGGCTGAACCAGGATTTGAACCCAGGTCATTGTGTCCAGAGGCTGCATTCCTAATGCTCCACAGCAGGCTGCCTCCTCTGGTCAGCCACACCAGGTGAGGCTGCATACCAGAGTCCTCCAGCCTCCACGGCTGAGCTGCCCCAAAGCCGCTGCCCTGCCCTGCCAAAGCCAAGGTCCGGGGACAGGATTGAATGAGGTGTATTTGAGGGTCCCAAGGTGCCCGAGTCGCCTGCGTTCCTGCCCATGCTTCTTAGGGAAGCCCGGAGTCAGGATGTCTCCAGATTCGGAGAAAGGCCACTCTCTTCAGTGCCCCCAGGGACAAGTGTCCACTACACCCACGTGGGGAATGGGCCATCTCAGAACCCCGTCTTGAGGAGCACCCTCTTCCTAACCGTGCACCCCTGTGTCCAGCTCGCCCAGCTCTTCCCCCACGAGGTCCACTGAGAAGTGCCTCATTCCCCTGGGGCTAAAAACCCACAGCCCACAAGGGAGGAGTTCCATGGGCCTGCCCTGCTGGAGGGAGCCCTAAATGTCAGGCACCAGGTGGCCCAGCACACTTGGCCCGCTACAGCGCACCGCAATCTGTCCGCCCAGCAGGCGAGGCGGCAACCCGGGGCGGGGTGGGTGGAAGTGTCTCTCTCAGCAGCATCCCCGAGCCCCGCGCCCCCAGTGGTAGTTAGGCACGAAAAGACAGGCCTAAGTCCAAGGGCCGGGGCAGCCAGTGACCTCCACCCGAGCGCTGGAAGTCCGATCACCTGTGCTGGACCCACTTCCGGCCTCCCCGCAGATGCTGCTCCCCTGCCAGGGGCAGCTCTTCCTTCTTGCTCAAGTGGGAAAGGAGAGGGGCAAACACAGTGACACCTACTATGTGCTGGGCACTTGACTAGCTTTTCCGACATTCTCACCGTTTTGCAGAGGAGAACACTGAGGCAGGCTCAGAGAGATAAACAAGTGCTAAGTAGAGCAGTCAGGATTCGAACCTAGGTCTGGCCATCCTACTGTCCCCGGAAACACAGGCCTGGAGAGCCTCATCAGGCCATCTCAGTCCATTTACATTGCCAAAAAGAATACCTGAGTCTGGGTAGTTTATAAAGAAACGACGTGTACTGGGCTCACGGTTCTGCTGCACAAGAGCACGGTGCCAGCACTGCTTCTGGTGGAGCCTCAGGCTGCTTCCACTCACAGAGGAAAGAGGAGAGCTGGAACGGAAGGAGGAAAGCTGGCGAGTGCAGAGATCACATGGTGCAAGGGGAAGAGAGAGAGAACCACCAGCTCCCCTGGGAACTAACAGAGTGAGGACAGCCCCAGGATTCATGAGGGATCCGCCCCATGACACAAACACTGCCCCTTAGGCCCCTCCTTCACCACTGGGGCTCAGATTTCTTGACAGAGATTTGGAGGGTCAAACAAGCCAGGCCATAGCAGCCCCTCTCCTTCCCTGCCCAATCACAAGGAGACAAGGTCTGCATGCGGCCGCACAGCTGGGACAGGCCACACAGCTGGGACAGGAGCCGCAGGTAAGCACACGTGTGCTCTGGGGGACACCCCCAAGCTCGAGTGCACTGCAACTCCCAAAGCAGTGTGCATGGGGCCCACGTCCTATGGCCCTTCTCCCTCAGCTTCCAGATAGTTCCTGCAACCTCCCCTCCCACCCTTTTCCCCGCCACAGACACACATAAGGTTAGGGAATGGGGGGAGGAGAAAGGAGCAGACACAAGTTCTGAACGATCCTGGGTGAAGTTCTAGAAGAAGTTCCCAGAGCTGTAAACTTCAGTAAGCTGGAGGGGTCGTGGGAGCCCTGGGCCGAAGGTCCCTGCTCTGAACTCACTTGTCAGCCCTCACCTCCCTCCAGGGTATCATAGGCACAATATGATCGGCCCAGAAATAGTTTCTATAGACACAGTCTGTAATTTGTAAAGAGCAATGCACATCAGGGATTATTAGGAACAGGCAGCTTCTGTGCGTTAGAGATGGACAATGGACCAGGTCCATGTCAGAAGCTTCCAATGCCTCACCTTATAACCCTCAAAGCACCCCAGGAGGGTGAATGTAAACGCAGAGAGTCAGTGCTTCTGACACCTGCTGGCTGAAGCAACTGAGTGTTAGTGTGGCTGTCCCATCTCTCCTCCCCTTCTGTGCTAACTGTGGATGCCACTCGCTCGAGAAGGGGCAGCCACAAAGATGGTGGGGTCACCATCAGCCTGGGTCCCTGCGTAACCACGTGGAGCCCAGACCTGGTTAGACAAGTCACGTGAGTGGGAATCAACCCTGGTGTGTTAATTAAGCCACTGAGATTTTGGAGTCGTCTGCTGCAGTAGCTAATGTCACTTAGCATGACGGTGTTATTGTTGCTATTATTCTGATTTTCACAGATAAGAAAACCAGGCTGCACTGCCAATAAACGGCAGAAACAGGATTCAAATTCAGACGGGTGACTCCAACATGCATCCTCTTTCCATTACAACCTCTTGTTGCTTAATGAGATCATTTCCCTTGGTAAGCAGCCATATCCCCAAAATCTCTTCCCTGTCACTGTCCCCCAGATGGCCGAGGAATCCATGTAGGATGAAAACAGGGAATCTCACAAGGTGCTCTAAGCCTGGAAGATGATCTAAAGCAGGGAGGAGGGGGCCTGACCAAATCTAAGAGATATATCTTTCCTGGGGCCTTGGGGCTCACAGGAGGTTTTGATGCAACAGAAAATACCATAAAAGTGGTTTGGTGCACAGGACGGAGAATCACATCAACCTAAAATCAAATCCCATTCTTACTGCCTTATTCTCCAGTCTACAAAACAGGGCCAATATCTGAACTACCCCGGTAGGGGGAGACCATGATGAAGCATTGTCCAGCTCCCAGCCTAAGGTGAGCATTTCCCAAACATCTGCCCCCACGATGCCGTGACGATCACCTCCGCGACTGCCCAGAGCAACAGCCTTGCTGGACCAACATGAGGAGGAGACGCAGCCTGGCCTGTCCCCTCACAAGCAGCCGGAGGAGACCACCCCAGCCAGGACAGCCTGTAAAGCCCAAAGTCTTGGACCGCAGACCTGGCCCAGCCCGTGCCCCTGCAGCAGACCAAGGGCAGACAACAAAAAGGGATGCGGGGCCAGCCAGACATACAACACAACGGAGGAACCAGGTTATTTATTTGAAAGTCGAAAGTGTCTTCTAAGAAGACAGCTCTTATTTGGGTGAATCTGAGAGGGGCTGATCAGCTTAAACTCATTATCTGCACATATGGTCTTTGTACCATGGTTAGGGGTGGGAAACAAAGGGTGGAAGGAAAGGATGGGCAAATACTAGCTGATGAAGTATCATCCCTCGACTGCCAGAAACCAGGATATTTGCAGTGACGTCAAATTGGGCTCCCTGCCACGAGGACGAGGCTACCATGAGAATAATCACAGGGCTCAGGAGGACTCCCTCGATGAGAAAAGAGAGGAGGAAAAGAACCAAAAGAGTGACTTATTCTACCCCTAAAGTGGATTTTTACACACACAAACACACACACACTCACCATGCCCCAGAATACAGGGAAGGATCAAAGTTGATCTCTCCCATTTTACAACTATAGTAATGACAATGACAATGCTGGACATTTATTGAGCACTTACTATGTGCCAGGCACTCTGCTAAATGTTTTGCAAGTTTTATCTCATTGACTAGTCACAACAATCTTATGGGGTATTACTAGTCCCATTTTATAGATCAGCAAACTGAGGCACCAGAGCTTGAGTGGGTTAAGGTAACGACTGATACAGAGGATAAAGCGGACATTCAGACCCAAGCAGTTTAACCACCATGCATTGCTGCCTCTAAAGAAATAGGGAAACGGGTTCAGAGAGAGGCAGTGACTCAGTCAAGGTCACACTGCTCCATTTGTTACAGAATCGGGATGAGAAAGCAAGTCTCCTAACTCCTAATTCAGCGACCTTTCCACTTCATCCTGCTTCCTTCCAGTATACACCCGCCCACGGCCAGCGAGCATGTTTTTGCTCATCTCCAAGTTGTTCAGTTCACCAATTAAACCAGCAGTCTTGGGTGCAGACTGCTGGGCAGGGGCTGGGCCAGGGGCTGGATCTTAAGACAGCAAGCGCCGGGATGAAACACCTGCTCCGCCAGCTGCAAACCTGGGCTTATCGTCGCACGCTCCCTCTCTTTTTAAAAAGTGTTTCATGATCTGCACCCACTCCCTCCGATGGAGCACTGATGTGGGTCCAAGGTGCCAGCCTGGGTGGCAGGAGGAGCCCAAGCTGGCACGCTTGCTCCACGGCATCAGGTGGCAGAAATGCCTGATCAACTGGCGTCATCTGCTCTGGGGGCCCAAAGTGCTGGTTTCCAAGCCCCCCCTCCCTTTGCCGCGTCCCAGCTGAGCATGAACAAATGTTCCTGATTTTCCTTCTCAGTGGCTGATGAAATAGGCCAGAAGAGCAGCCCTCTGGAAGGGGAGGGGTCCCTAAAACGTGCAGCCCAGAGACTGACATTGGCTCTTCCCAGGGAAGAGTGGGGCAGGAACTTGCAGACTGCCGTGGCACTCCCAGCAGGAACTGGTCACGGACGTGACCCTCTCTACCCAAAACTGCTGAGCATTTTGTCCACACAAGCCAAAGGATGACAAAAACTAGTGTCTAATCCGCTGGGTTCACCCAGGCAGGACTTCGCTGTGCAGGGTTGGGCTGAGAGGCAAGAATTGGAGAGAGGGATGAGCCAGGATGGAAGGCAGAGCCCAGCAGGCTGCCTGGCCCACAATAGGGCAGGTTCTCCTAACTCTAAGTCTCAAGGCCCCCACAATCTCCTTGGCCACCCTCATTTACAGCCTGGAACAGCAGGTTCCCAAGGGAAAGTGACTCGCTCAGGGCCACACTGATGATCCAGAAGAGCTGAATTTCAAATCTGCCATTCTCCCTTTTCCTGGCCCTCCTCCCCCAAACCCCTGCCACAGTCCCTTGCCTCCACACCCCTCCAAACCTGTTCCTGCCCAGCACCCTGTCCCCAACCCACTCACCCCTAGACCATCAAAACATCATTTAGTAACTCAGGCTGCTATTTCCAGGCTGATGTGGAATCTCTTAAAGGACGCTGTCCTAAACCCAGCCCCAGATTACCTTCTGCTTCTAGACAGTGTCCTGGAGCTTTTATCAATGTGCTACCATTTTGGCCCCAGGTTGGATAAAAACATCACATACATTAGCCCTTTGAATGGCTCTGGGAGAAGGGCAGACGAGGAAACAGAGAGCCCACGACTTGAAACTTAGCTTGCTCAGAGGTCTCGGAGTTTCCCTGGGAGAAGTCTACATCCGCGTCTGGGAGGCTAAGTCCGAGCATAGGCATAAGCAGTCCTCAGGGGCCTCAATCCCTCTTCAATTTAAGGCAGGTGGGGTGGGGGTGGGGACAGAGGGGAGGGCAGGACACAGAGCTGCAGGCCTTCTGGGGGCTCCTGCACAGGTTCCAGGCAGGGCTGTAGCTAGCAGCCTTCGCTCAGCAGAAAAACAAGAGCCACTAAAAGCAAAACAAAACAAAAAACTCCCTTTGTTTTCTGGCCCCCTGGAATGTCTTAAAGAGGATTCCAGAGACAAGAGGCTTCTCCACCCTTCCTTTCTCTCCTCTCTCCTCCTCCCCCTCTATTCAAAACAAAAATCATGCTGATCTTTCTCATGGCAACTCTGTCCCAGGGCATTTCAGTAGCACCCAACAAAAACACTTGGCGGCTACACTGAAGTCAGAAGCCTCATCTCTCTTTGAGGGACCACCCCAGGTCCACCACCTTTGTAGGGGACCCTGAGGGCACCGTTGGTAGTCAGGAGAAAAACGAAACTTCTGGCCACTATGTGGCCACTGCACCTTCTCTGATTTGCTCATTTGTACTCACTTGGGGTGGGGGAGGAGGGAATGAATGAGAGAGAAAGACCAGGCAACAGTCCCTGCAGTGTCCCTTCAATGTCGGACAGCCCCACATGTGCCAAAGTTGACACTCTTCACAGATGCCGGCTGCTGTCCGTACGCTTCCCAAGACACAGACACACAGACTCAACACACAGGGGCCCTGCGGTCAGGCAACCAGGACACAGAGCAGGCTCCCACCGATAACTGAAATGACCAGATGACTGTGGCGTGGAGACCCCAGATCCAAGCGGTGGGGGTGGGGGCGCTCCTTGACTGCTGAGAAATTTAACACTTCTGCTTGGGCTGCTTAAGTCTTTAAGGCCCCCATCCCCCCACCCCATGCCTCCCAGTTTCCCTGCGCCGAAAAAGAGGATGGATACCAGTGCATATACCCCCACCCCATCCCGCCCACACCAGCTAGGGATTTGGCCAGGTCCAGGGAACAAAAGTACAACTTTTACAAAAAGAGTACATTTTGCGGTTTGAGTTTCAGCAACTCTAAGAAACCTCGAAAAGTTAATTCTTCAACACACCCTCTCTACACCTATCCGCTGATAGTGTAAAGTTTCTTTTGTTTTTGTCTGGTGGGGGGTGAATGTCCTATTCACCCACTCAACCTGCCAGCCCCCCAGGAAAAATAACCTCATGACTGCCAAGCTTTCCAGCACACAGCCCCCTCAGCCGCACACTCAACCCTCTCCTCTGGTCCGGCTGGGGCTCCCCCGGGCGGCCCCCGCGTACGTCGGCGGCTCTGCTGGCCGTGACTCCCAGACTTGGGCGCCGGGGTCTCGGCGGAGCCGGGACTCGCCCTCCTGTGGGCGCGCGGGCCGGGGCAGGGCGCCCCCTGGCGGGAGCCCTCTCACCTCGCTCCAGCCGGGACCAGGAGCCGGCGCGAACCCACCCGGGCCGAGCGACCCTCCAGGCGGACTCCCGCTGCATCCCTAAATCCGAACATGCCCGAGCTGCCGACACACCCACCGCCCTAGGGAGTCTCGCTTCTGCAAACCGCACACACCTTGTGGCAAATAAGGGGCCCTGGAGGAAAGCGTGGCGCCCCGCCCCGCTGCCGGGGACCCAGAAGGCGGCCCGCCCTCAGCGCCCGTGCTGGGCCCAGCGATCCCTCCCCACCCCCCCGGCCCGGATCCCCGCTCCTAGTCCCCAGTCCCTACCTGTCCTCCTACAGGGTGGCTGAGGCGCACCCCCGCCCTCCGGCCGCAGCCGTGGCCGGAACCCCGGACCTTGCAACCACACCTGCCACTCCCGCCTTTATCCGGAAGCCCCCACTCACCCACCCAGAGCGCCCGGCGCCCACGGCACTGCACCTGTCCCGGGCGAAGGCCTCTGCACTGGCGGACCCGGGACAAGGATGGGGGCGAGCCCGTCCCCCCGCCCCCATGGTAGTTCGAGTAGAACTTGGTTCCCGGGCTTCCCCGGGGCCGTCCCGGGACCCCCGCTGCACGCCCACTCCGCCACCGTGCGCACAGCCTCCGGGGCCGCGCGTGGGGGTCCGGTCCCGGGCGCAGCGGCGGGGCGCGGGGCACGGAGGAGCGCGGCGCCCTACCTTCGCGCGGCAGCGGCGGCCCCCACGCCAACTCCCGCCGGCGGCCGCGGGGGAAACTTTCCAGGGCGGAGAGGCGCGCTCGCAACTCGCTCGGCGCCGGCTGCCTTCCTCCGCGGCGGCGGCGGCGGCGTGTCCGGGGGCCGGCGCGCGCGAGGCGGCGGCGGAGCTCCGGGATCGGGCCGGGGCCGGGACGCGGGCGCGGGCGGCCTCGCGCGGCTCCGCTGTGGATCGCTCGGCGCTACGTCCGCCCCGCAGCCTGGAGCCCCGAGACGCCGGCGGCAGCTGCAGCCGCGCGCCCGCCCGCCGGCCCCACCTCCCAGCCTGTCCCTCCCTCTGCCCACGCCCCTCCCCTTCCCAAACCGCCTCCCCTGCAGGCTCCAGTCGCCGCCGCCGCTGCTGCTGCCGTGGCGGCGGCGGTGAAAGCACGACTGCTTCCGCGGCTGCCCCTCGCCGCCTCCCGGCCTCGGTCTCCGCCTTCAGTCCAGCATCCAGGCCTTGCTCTGGGGGTCCCTGGGCCACTCTCTGCCCGGCTCCCCTCCTCCACCCCCGACCACCTCCCCGCTCTGTGCAAGGACCCTGGCTTCGTCTGCATTGCAGGACTCGTTGAGGGAGTGGGGCGAGTGTCACGCTGGACCGAGAGTATTTGTTCCCAGGGAACTTTCACGCAGCCCCCGCGGCCCGACCGCAGGGAATCGGGGTGGGCGGGATGATCCTGTGGCCAGACTTCGCCCGGGCTTCCCGCTGCCCTGCGGGTACCTGTTGGAAGCCTGGGCATGCACCCTCCTTGGACTTGCAGACGACCGAGGGGGCTGTGGGGGCTCCATCAGGGAGGGGCCTGAGCCCAGATCCGATGCAAATGACTTGACTGCCAGGGGCCAGGCCTGTGTCTCCCACCTCTGGGCTGGGGGTTGGGGCTTAGCTTTTCATCTTTGTACTACTGCCACAGCGCACGCCCCTCCCCAGCCCCAGACGCCTTCACTGACACTTGTAACCTCGGAGCCTCCTCTGTAGAACAGCTACCTGGCCCCTCCCCAGCGAGCAGATCACAGGGACAGCCCATGTGAGAGTGCTTGGTTACCAGATGAGAGGGGCTCTAGTTGCCCACTCCTCTTTTCTTGGCCACTCTGTTTTGAGTCCCAGCTCTGAAGTTTCCACACCCAGTCCCCGTGGGCCGTGGACATTCAAGCACACAGGAGCTCTGCAGGAGGTCCCTTGGCCAACTGATTCTTACTAAGGAGTGAGTGACTGATAGGAGTTGAACCTATTCCTGTCTTGGACATGAATGACATGAATGTTGGTAACATCAGGCCACAGGACAGAGTTTTGAGGGGCAGGAAGTGGCTGCCTTTCCTTACCGCATTCCAGGAAATGCATATGTCCCTCTAAGGACCTCTGGGATGTCTGGCCCTTTCAACCACTTCACTGAATCACCGGGGCTAATAGAGCGGGCATATGGCTGGGAGAAAAGGCCCTGGATCCACAGCTTCTAAATGGACCCCGAGTGAGCAATGATTCACCCAAGGGGAGAAAATCTCTAACAGAGGAATTTCTCTAAAAGGAGGACAAGGACAGCTCCACATTCACCCTTCAGCTGCCAAAACAGAGTTGGGGGTAGAGGCTGATTCTTCTGGCTGGGAACCCCACAGGCCCTGCTCTTGTGGAATGCTGCCCTGGGTGGGCCTCCTCAGATGCAGGGCGCCACATACGTTTAAAGAGGAAACGTCGTAAGCCTAGAATAGGGGTGCTGTAAGCCTAGAATAGGGGTGCTGGGGCTTGGGAGGTGGAGGCCAGAGGCAGCAGGCAGGAGGGGTAGAACATCCGAGGGTCTGGGGTGGGCAGGGGGCAGGAGGGAGTGGGGGAGAGAGCGCAGGTTGCCCCACAGCTCAGACACCCAGCTGGAGCCATAACTCCAGTTCCAAGGCCCAGTTTCCCAGACCTCGGCCCCACTCCTGCCTGCAGGGAGAATCTGGCCCTCCCTGTGCACCAGCTAGGGCCATCTGCTTAATAGCTTCCTTTAAATCAACTCTTACTTTGTTATCTCTCTGTTTTACTCAAATGTGCTTGTTTTTAAAAAGATATGTTATATCATTACCGTAAATGGAAAGCCAGCATCACATTACTATAAATAGAAGGTAACCACAAAAATAAATACAATGAAAATAAAACGGTGTTATTAAATTCTAACAATGTATCTTTAACCACAATAATAATAAAATTCTAACAAGATACTGCTGCCTGAGGAAGGTGTTGAGCTTGAAAAGGGAGATTAGCAAGGGCTAAAAAGGTGTTAGAGACGTATTTGCAACACTTGTGGTCGGGAGGGTTGAAAGAGAACTGGAGGGGGACCTGCCCCACTGCTGGCGTGGTCAGTCAGGGTATTGGGAGCTCTCGGATGAATGACCTTAAATCTCTTAGAAGATCCCCCATGTCCCATAGTTGGGAAACTCAGTTCCTTGTATAATAGGCAAAAAACAAAAACAAAACAAAAAAACCTTTTGTCAAAAGTTAGGAACTCTGAGAGTGAGTACTGGGCAGGATAGAGCCAATCCAGGTTGCAAGGAGAGTGCGCCTCCCTGTAATCTTGGGACACGTGCTCCCTTCTCTGGCCTCAGTGCTTCCACCTGTAAAATGGGGCTTCAACAACTGGCCTGTAGGACCCCTTTGGCTGTTTCACAAAAGCCAGAAAAGAACCAAGCTTGTGACTTACCAGGAAACTGAGAAGGTAAAAGCCCCGCCAAGGAGAGGTGGTGGAGAGGGGAGAGGCTGGGAAGGGGAGAGAGTGCTGGGGGTGAGAGAAGGAGGCGGAAGGCCAGAGCTGACTGGCTGGATTCTAGGTTGGCATAAACCCAGGAGTAGCCTGGCCCAGATGTTCTAGGAAGATTCTGAAAGGAGCCTAGTGAAGCATTCATTGTAATCCAACTACCTCATTTTATAGGTGGGAAGACTGAGGAAGAAACATAGACTAGATCCTCGACACGCTTAAGAGCTGGGCGTCAAACCCAGACCTTCTGACCCCCAGGCCAGGGTCCTTTCAACTCCTTCCGCAGTTGAGGGTCTAGTAGAAACAGTTCTACTTTCCTACTTCACTTACTTTTCCTCCAAGGGGCTTTTAGACTTCATTTTATTTTTTTCCAGCACCTAGGGAAAAAAGTTGAATTAGCCTAAAAGCCTCAAACTCACCATAGTGTGGCCAGTGCTGGTCCACCCAGGTCCTATGCTCCAGTCACTGGGCATAGCACACCTGGGGTGAGCATTGGCACCATAAATGGCATCCTGGGAGCACTAACACAGAGCAAAGGGCCCTAAACCAGGAGTCCACAGACCCAGGCTCCAGCCTTGGGGACCTCAGTGATTCCCATCTCTCTGGACCTCAGTGTTCCCATCTGTAAAATGAGGCATTTGGACAAGATCAGTAGGTTTCAGACTAGGCTGGTAGGTCCTGCTGCCAGGTGTCTTAAGGACAGTGGGAGAAGGAAAAAAAGCTCCCTTTCAGCTTTAGCCAGAAACAGCTTTTTTCCTTTTCATTTGTTTTGCATGATGGTGTCCCACGTAGGATTTCAAGGAGAAAGCATCCTTCATTTAAAAGGAGTTTGACATCACTGGAAGCGATGACCTCTGGCTCCAAACATTTATAATGTTGTGGCTGATTAGACCGTGAGCTCCTCAAGGTCTGGGGCCCTGCCTTGTTCCTCTCTGGGTCTCCAGGTCCTGGTGCAGAGTTGGCACTCGGGGGGATTTTGCACACCAGCCTCTTACACATTTCTAAAATGCGAATCATAACTGTAACTCTGGCATTGAGTGGCTGTGTGGGTCGCGTGGAAAACTCTTGGGACGTGATCAATGCTCAAAACAGGTGAGCCAGATGCACGAATGGCTGGATAAATGACACTAGACCTAGACAGGGCAGACTCTTTCGCTCGAGGCTTGTTGACCTTACAACCTAGTTTTTCCAACGCAGTCTGCATTTTAAATGTTTAATCATTGCCTTCCTGATTTTTTTCTGAATTGTCTCCTTTTATATGTAATTTGCAATCATTTCCAAAAAGTGACAGTTCATTAAATGTGCAACTGAGAGTGATTAAATTTGTTTATCTTTGCAATGAAATAAATTCACAAATCCTAGGAACATCCTTTGGGGGTTTGAAGGATATTGTTTTGACCCTCGAGGGCCTGGACTAGTTCAGAGATCCCCCACTTTCTCTCTTTTGCTCCTTCCAGTAAAACCCCCACAGGCCATGGGCAGCCTCTCCAAGTGTTTTCAGCACAAGGCCCAAGGGCTGGCCTGCCTGCTCCTCCTCCACCCCCAGGAATGCCGCTGGCTGGGAGCTGGAAGGAAGGGACGGGATGGTGTTCATTCACACACACACACACACACACACACACACACACAAACACACATGCCCTGCAGGAAAAGAGGTAGTGTCTGGACGGCTCTGCTGGGAGGGGTCAAGCTTCTTCTAGATGCTTTGTGGATTAGGCTTTCCAGAAAGTAACTCCCTGGGAATAACAAGGGAAGATCTTGCTGGGTAAGGAGACTGCAGATCCTGCATTCTCCACCTTCATTTTCTTAATGAACTGATTACTAAATAGTACAATACAATACTAATAACTGCCATTTGTGCAGTGTTTGCCTGGGTAGAAGCTCAAGTTGTGAGGTTGAAGAGACCCAGGTTCAAAGCCTGCCTTCTTCATTCACCAGCTCTGCAGCTTTGGGCAAGTTACTTTGCCTCTCTGTGTGTTAGACTGCTCATCTTTCACGTGAGGAATGGCAGGCACTGCGCTAAGGCCTTTAGAGGCCTATGAGCTTACTTAATCCTCCAAACAACTCCATAAGGCAGGGATGGTGAGGAAGCCCATTTTACAGAGAGGAAAACTTAGAGAAACCTGCCGAAGTTGCCCAGCAAAGAAAGAACTGGGATTCAAACCTTTCTCCTTTTACTTACATTAGGACCATGTGCTCATGAGACAGAGAGAAAGCGGTGGGCAGAGAGGAGGTCAGGAGGCCTGGGGCTGGTCCTGGCATCGCACTTTCTGACTGTGTGGCCTTGGCCTAGTGGCCTAACTTCTCCAAGCCTTTCTCCTCCTCATCTATAAAAGGAGATATGAACACCAACCCCACAGAGCTGTTGTAAACACCGAAGGAGATGGTATCTGCACAGGGCTTTGAAAACCAGAAAGCACATAACAGACGTAAGACTTTTTAAAATCACCATCGTCACCCATGCAGAGCTGCTGAGATTCCAGGTTTGGAACTCGGGGTCTCGCAGGGGCACCTGGTACAATTTAATCATACGAGAAATATTTGTGAAGGTGCCATTTGGGGCCTGGAGCTGGCTCTGTACCTGGGCACCCAAATCTGAGTGAGGACAAAGAATGCATACGGTCCCTGGCACGATCAACACAACCAGAGAAACTGTTCATTTCAGACTCAGCTTGCGCGACAGCTCTCCCATTTTATAGACGAAAATGCTGCAGCGACGCCGAGGGTAGACAGAGGGGAGGTATCCACGCCCACCCGCAAGCTGGCTTCAGGGTTTAGGAGAGCTTGAGCTCTGCTGCCCAAATTAACTGTTCTTTGGGCCAAAACTGCCTCACTTTCTGCTCTCCAAGCCTCACATGCTGGCAGAAACCCTCTTCCCTCTGTGAACTGTCAGCTCCCAACTCCAGAGCCTCTGACGTCCACCCCTTCTGCACTCTGATGCAGACTCCTGGGGAAGGAATGGAAAGGCAAGTTTGTAGTATCAGCCAGCGGGGATCTCGGGCAGTGTCCAGGAGCTCCCGCCAGGAAGCTCTCCAGGTGGGTGCACGGCCAAGGGTCCTCCTGCACCGGAGCAGCGGGTTCCTCCTCGGGGCTGCTAACAATCCCGCCATGAAGATTCAGATCGAATTTCTTGCAGTATCGGAATGATGCAGCTCTTGGACTCCAGGGGCAGATTAGATCTGGGCTGAAATCTCAGCCCCACTGTGACCCTGGGCAATTTGCTTACCCTCCTTGAAGCCCAGTTTCCTCCTCTGCAAAGTGGAGGTAACTACTACCCCTTAGCGTTTTGGAAGTTTCACTGAAACGACACGTGGAAAGTACTTACCCAGAGCACAGTAAGTACTGAAGACTGTTGTATCTGTTTTCCTCACAGACCAAGTCTCACTGATGCACAGAGCACATATTGAGAGCTTACTGCATGCTTAGCGGGAGGCAAAGCTACAAATGCCACGAATCAAGAACTTTATTGAGCTCTTACTGAATACCAGACACTTCGTTAAACATGGTACCTCTATTTATTCCTCCAAATGATCCTGTGAGGAAGTATTATTATTGTCCCCATTTTACAGTAGAGAAAACTGAGGCTCAGGAAGATTAAGTTACCTGCCCAAGATCTCCTAGCTGGTGAGTGGCAGAGCTGAAATTTGAGCCTAGGCAATCATATTCTAGAGCCTGGGTTCTGTATCCTGACTCACACTACTTCATGTCTATTATTCCTTGTGTTCTTCCTGATAACCCCCTGGTTATTAGGACTGTCTGCATTTTACAGATGAGCAAAGTGAGGTTCAGAGAGGTGGAGTGACTTACCAAGCAATGCAGGTGCAGAGCCAGAAAGAACTCCAGATGTTCTGACTGCAGTGGCCATGACTTTTGAAACAAAGGGCAGGTGACTGGCCTATGAGTCCCCATTAGCCAGTAAGGGCTGCCTGGTTTGAAGCTAAGTGACCCCGTAGGAGTCACACAGGGTGCGCAGGCCACTCAGGAGTGTGCTGAGCATGGTGAGGAGAGGGCCAGCCCATATCCTGGGTGTTGATTTTTTTTTTTTTTTTTGAGACAGAGTCTCACTCTATTGCCTGGGCTAGAGTGCTGTGGCATCAGCCTAGCTCGCAGCAACCTCAGACTCCTGGGCTCAAGCGATCCTCCTGCCTCAGCCTCCCAAGTAGCTGGGACTACAAGCATGCGCCACCATGCCCGGCTCATATTTTCTATATATTTTTAGTTGGCTAATTAATTTCTTTCTATTTTTAGTAGAGACGGGGTCTCGCTCTTGCTCAGGCTGGTTTCAAACTCCTGATCTTGAGCAATCCGCCCGCCTTGGCCTCCCAGAGTGCTAGGATTACAGGTGTGAGCCACCGCGCCTGGCCCCTGGGTGCTGATTTTGATGTCCGCTTCGTTTTCTGGGGTGCTAGCCAGCAGCAGACAGCAGAACTGAGGAAGGCCTCTCCAGGCTCAAGGACAGATCTGCACCCAGCTGTCACAATGACAGGGTGTGTCAGTACAGGCCACTGGGTGGGAAGGGCGCCCCTTAGGGCTCCTGTTACCTGGCTAGCACAGGCTGCCTCCAGGGGCCTCACTCTCGACAACCTTCCTCCCTCCCACCCCTTCCTTCCCTCTCCTTCTGTTAGGAGTTGAACCGTGTCCCTCCCAAAAGATGTGGAAGTCCTAATGCCCAGCACTAAGAATGGTACCTTATTTGGAAATAGGGTCTCTGCAGATGACCAAGTTAAGATGAGGCACTAACCCAACATGACGGTATCCTATCAAAAGTGGAAATTTGGGCTGGGTGTGGTGGCTCACTCCTGTAATCCCAGCACTTTGGGAGGCCGAGGCAGGAGGCTCACTTGAGGCTAGGAGTTCAAGACCAACCTGGGCAATATAGCAAGACCTCATCTCTATAAAAATAATGAAAATAACCAGTCATGGTGGTGCCCACCTGTAGTCCCAGCTACTCTGGTGGCTGAGGTGGGAGGATCGCTTGAACCCAGGAGTTCAAGTTTGCAGTGAGCTACGTTATCTTTACCACACTGCAGCCTGAGCAAGAGGAAGAGACCCTGTCTCAAAAAAAGGTGGGGCGGGTGGGAGAATGTGGCACAGAGACAGACACAGAGGGCAGATGATGCAAAGATACACAGGGGACAAGGCCGTGTAACGACAGAGGCAGAGACTAGACCAAGGAGCGCCGAGGCTTGCTGGCCACCATCAGAAGCTAGCAAGGGGCCAGGAAGGAGTCTTCCTAGAGTCTCTACGGGAGCATGGCCCTGCTGACACCTCGATTTCAGGCTTTCCCGCCTCCAGAGCTGTGAGGCCAGAACTTCCTGTTCTTCCAAACCATCCAGTTGTGGTATTGGTCATGGCAGCCCCAGCAAACTAATACCCTCCCTCCACACCCTGCTTAGCTTCCATATTCCAAGCATGGTGCACTGCAAGGTGACAAAGCTCAAAACAAATGACTCCATGCCACGTTCTCACTGGCAAGTGTGCTCTGTACCACCTGTCGCTGGAGCGGCTGCAGGAAGGAGGTGGGCTCCAGAGTTCTCCACTCCCTTAGGAAGGGTTTATGTAACTAAAATCACAGAGCACTTACGATGTGCCAGGTGCTCTTCTAAGTAATTTCTCAATACTGATGCTCCTCATTTTACAGACAGGGAAACCAAGGCACAGAATGGCAAAGGAGTCAGGCAGACATCACCTAGCTAAGTGGCAGAGCTGGGATTCGGGCTCTGGCAATCTGCCTGCAGGATCCAAGCTCTTAACCACTTTATCTTGCTGCCTCTAACAACTTTATCCCGTTACGTCAGCTTCCCTGTCTGTTAAATGAAAACAACTTACAGACCCGAAGGAAGAAAATCAAGCCCTCTTACAGGCCCCGGGATCCTGGAGCCCATCACGGAGCCCACAGAGCCCCGGAGATGGAAGGAACTGTGGTGGTGGCTAGCCCTTTGCTTGAGAGCGAGGGAGTGAGAGGTGGCATGTGTCTGTGCTGTGTGTCTGTGTGTGCTGGGACACGTCCGTTCTGCTTAATGGCATCTTTTTTTTTTCAGAGTGAGGCTGATTCACTTACTCAAATTAATGTTCACATCTTGCCTGACTCATTTAATGGGAACAGTTAGTGTCAATATGTGAACTGACCCTCAAGACCCTTTTACCAAAAAAATATGGAGAGTATCTTTTTCTCGAGCTAACGAGTGTTGGACAGTGATCAGCTTTTGTTTGACTTTCCCTGTTGTTCAGAGCGATGCCTGCTGACCTCCGTCTGGCATTCTGACAAGAGGATAGGCGCGCACCTACGCAGGAAGACCAAATAAGGACTCCCGGAAGAGAGGAATAGGAGAGCATTTCCAACTTATCAAAAGTGATTTTACCCCACCCGCTTTCTTTGCAGATGAGGAACCTCACACGTCAGAGCAGCGCGGTGGCTTGGCCGAGTTCATCCACTGACTTACAAGAGGGCCAGGGCTGAGGCCCGTGAGTCCAGATGTCCACTGGTCTCCTTGTAGATTTCGTTCCTCCCAGGTTTTCCTCTGTCTCTGCTACTGTCTGCCTGAGTCTTTGCTTTTTATTCCAAATATGTAAACCTCTAATAAACCTAGAGACAAGGCTTATGCCTGATGATTCTCAGTCACAGAGGAGCCAGAGCCAATTATAAGGCGGATAAATGTCCCCATGTGCAGTTTTTCGAAATGCTTCCCCAGCATAAACAGCTTAACTCCAATAAGCTCCCCGAGAATGTTTGCTTAGTGGCTTCATTTTTTTAAGAGGCTGACCTTTGCTGCAAGGCCTTGGGTCTGTTCGGATGATTGCAGCACAGCAGACGGAGGCGGCTCACGTCTGAGCGTGGGTGACCCGGCCACTTTGGAGCGGCCTTACCCAGTGTCTAATTCACAGTGCTGGCACGCGGTAGGGGCTCAATAAATACCTAGTGAATGAAAGAATGAACCAAATAATCAATGAATATCAGCTTTAGCAAAACAGGGTTAGTAGGTTAAATCCTCTAAAGGGAAAAAAATCAAATAGCATTTCCCCCCCACCCCCTACCCGTTCAAAAAGGTCTTGGTTTTTTTTTTTTTTTTTTTGATTATCTGTGCCACTGAGCATGCCATTATCAGAGACACTGGGCCACTTTCTCGGGTATGAGCTCTCAAATCTGACCTTTCATTCATCCATTCAGTGTTTTAGAGTACTTCCCGCGTGCCAGCAACTATGCCAGGTAAACGCCAGGTTTACCAGTGAATCCGACAGATGTGGTCGCTGTTTAATGGAGCTCGCAGATCCTGGTGGAGACGCTCTGCTTTGGGGTTTAGCAGACATGAGGCTGCCCCATGACTGAACCCCAGGACCCCCAGCCTTCACTCTTGGGCACAGAAGTCAAAGGGCAAAGAAGCCAGTTCAGGTTGTTCAGGGGCTGGGGAAGCACCTGGGCTTAGGTGTGAATTGCAGAAGTGGCCCCAGTCACGCCTCATGTTCCAAGGCAGGGAAAGACCCCCGAGGACCACCTATGGGAATAGTGGGTGGCTTCTCACCTCTCCTAAGGGGCCAGGCCAAGGAGAGCAACAGGACTTTATTAGAGACGAAAACCCACTGAACAATCCGTACTTTCTTATAGTCTGGAACCACTACCCCTAAAACAAACAGACTATCGAGAACTCAAGGGGACAGTTAGCTGAGCTCTAAGACGGCCCCGTGGAGCCTCAGGGACACCCTATACCAGCAGGCAGTGGGAGGAGGGACCATCACACTGGGCGTCAGCAGATCCAGATTCTAATTCCAACTTGCTGGTGACGTGCGGTGGCCTGGACCAGGCACGGCCTCTCCTGAGTTGTCCAGGTTGGGCAAGATGAGTCACGAGTTTCCTCTAGTAACTGTCGTATGCATGGATGCATGGATGCATGGATGTCGTATGCATGCTTCTCTCGTCCTCGTCTTTGTCCCCACCTGTCTTCCTCCCGTGCAGGGTCCAGCTTACGCCCGTGCTGTGCTGTGTGGTTGTCAGCTGTGCCTTCTCATCCTCAAAACTGTCTTGGTTCAGATGACAGATTATATAGCTGCCCTTCCCACCCACCATCTTCTCTTGTCCCCCTCTCCCACTCTCTCCTGGGGACCTGCCCAGCCTCAGTCGTGGTCTTGGAGGACAGAGAGAGCCAAGTCATCTGCCCTGGGTCATGTCTCCTCCAAGGAGTTTCCACCTTCTCTTCAACCTTAAGCAGCTTGTCCCACCACAGGCCTAAGAAACAGGGGCCTGAAGCCCCTCTCTCAATGGTAGGAAAGAGCCTGTTTTCTAGGGAGCCATTGGCTAAGGTAAGCACAGAAGACTCCAGCACCCCCCAGTCTGGGAAGGAACCCCAGGTTTCCCCCTTGGGCTCAGAAACCAAAGGGCAAAGATGCTAGTGTTGGTGGTGCAGGGGCCCAGGCAGACCTGAGCTCTGCACACCTGGCCACCTGCGGCTCGCTGGAGACCTTGGTCGGGCCCTTTCTCTCTGCCGTCTGTAGTGGGGTTCATGGCTACTGGGTGTTCCCCATGAGCATCTCCAACTCCGTGCATGCCTCTGAGAAGCAGGACTACTGATCTAGAGGACAGGCCTGCATTTGTCCCTGTCACTTCTCAGAGTAAAAGCTAAAGCCCTGACAATGACCTACCAGGCTCCACCTGATCCATCTGCCACCCCCTGCCTTAGGGCATCTTCTCTTCTTCCACCCTGCTTATTCTGCTCCAGCCAGACTGGCCCGTGGCCATTCCTCTGACACCAACAAGCCAGACATGTTCCTGCCCCAGGGCCCTTGTACTTGCTGTTGTTCTCTGTCCAGAATATTCTTCTACCAGATGGCTACATGACTTTCCCACAGATGTCACCTTTGCAGCCAGGATACCCTGGGCACCCCATTTAAAATTTTAATCCTAATACCCCTTATCTTGTCCTTTTTTAAAATAGCACTTAGGATCTTCTAGGATTCTGTATTATATCCTTATTTATTAGATTAGAAGGCAAGGAATCACTGTTTTGTTCACTGCTGAAATTCCCAGCTAAAGAGTTTGGGCTTCATGAGGAGTTCTGGAGAGTGGGGTTTTAAGCAGGGTAGTGAATTCATTGTTTCATTCAAAGAACAAACATGTTTTAAATGTTTACTATGGGTGAGGCCCTGTCTTGAGTCTTGGGACCTGTGTTTGAAGATCACTCCTAGCAGACACAAAAGGTGCCTGGCTCAAATCCCGACTCCCAGAAGAGGTTCTGTGGTTGTCTGTTAATGAGACAATGAATGAACAAGTGGCTCTTGTTCCTCTACCTGGGCAGTCGCCGTGAAACTTCGGGACATTGACTGGGAGCCCGGACCCCTGCTCCTCTAGGACTTGCTTCTCTGACAAAGAGAGAGCCCATTAGGGCCTGGGTAGCCTTTTAAAGATTATCCGCTGATGGAGCCACAGGCAGGAAACACAGTGATGAGCCCCCAGGAGTGAGTCCCAGGCTGATGAAGGAAGCCCCTGGGAGGGTAACGGGTGGGACACGATCGCTAAGTACAGACACCCGTGCTCCCCTCGGGCTGCTCACTGGCTTTAGTGCTCCTGGGACAAGGAGGCAGCCTTGCCCCTGATTCCTGGTATCCCGTACTGGGCTCAAGTCCCCAACATGGTAAAGGAAAGGACAGAAAGGACAGGCAAGCTTGGTTGGCCAGTGTTCTTGGGAGGATCCATTTGTGGGAGGGGTTTAGCCACAACTGTGACTTATTTTCTTCAAATCCTTTTTCATACCTGCACTCTTGTTTCAATTTCTCTAATTTGGCCCATGTTGACAGAAGCCTGTCAGAGACTCCCGGCGACACAGAGAAACTCTGGATAGTGAATCAGTCGGGCAGGTGCACATGTATCGAGCACCTACTGTATACAGCATGCCATGCTGGAAGTCATGCCACGGGGCAACTTGGTAGGACGATACTGATGACAAGTGTCAGGACCTACTACCAGCCAGGTGCGTTGCTCCAAGCTGTGTGTGTGAACCCAGTTAGTCCTCATGACAGCTTTGACCAGGCAGGTCCTACTGTTATATGTCCATGTCACAGAAGAGGAAGTGTGGCATCAACGGGAGGGCTGCCGTCTAAGGGACAGTGCCCTTCACCATGGCCCTGTGATAGGACAGGAGGACTGTGCTTGTGTGCAGGGGAGGGGTGCAAGGGTGATGGGGGGGTGTATGTCTGCCTGCATGTAATTCAAGCAGGGACTTTTCATGGACCATGTAAGTGATGATTTAAAAATGTGTTTTCAAATTTTTCAACACTCCTCCCTTTAAAAGGTGGAGCCAAATTCCCCTCCCCTTGCTTGTGGGCTGGACTTAGTGATACCCTTGTAATGCACAGAATGTGGCCAAAGTGACAGTGAGTGACTTCTGGGACTAGATCATGAAAGGCTTTGGCTTTGTCCCTGCTCTCTCTCTGGGGTGACTCACTCTGGGGAAGCCAGTTGCCATGGTGAGAGGACCCTGTGGTGAGGAACTGAGGCCCCAGCCAACAGCCAGGGGACAGAGCCACCATGGGGACAGATCCTCCAGCCCCAGCCAGGCCTTTGCATGCAACGTTAGCCCCAGCTGACATCCTGAGTACAACTTCATGAGAGACCCCAAGCAAAACAACCTAGCCAGATGTCATGAATTCCTGACCCACAAAACTGCGGGAGATATTCTATGCCACGAAATTTAGGGATGATTCGTTTTTCAGCACTGGCCCCACCTTAGGGGAAAGAGGCTCCTGGGGCCTTGGAGTGGGGAGATCAGACAGGGAGGCTCCGTGGAGGTCAGGTGGAGGCCAGTGGTGACTTGGATGTGCAGGGAGGACAGTGATGGAGATGACTGGGGGTCGAGCTGCACGTGCATCTACTCGGGTTACCTTCACAACTGCCCCATGCAGCGGGCACCGGTTGTCATCCCCCATTTAAAGATGAAGAGACTGAGGCTCAGAGGGGTCACATGAGTTGAGCTCCCCGAGGGTGCAAAGCCCATGCTGGAGGTAGACTGAGCCCATGTCTGTGTCCTCAGCCTTTGCACTGTCTCAGACAGAATCCAGGAAAGCAGGTTCTATCTAGGAAGGGATGTGAGGGTGGGGGACACAAGTGAGGACCCAGTGGGCTGGTGACAGCCTGTGTTGGGGGAAGGAAGAGCAGACGTCCCGGAGAGCTGGGAGGCTTGGAAGTCTGCCTGGGGCATGACAAAGGCCTCCTGTCCTCTGGGTGGTTATGATGGGGCCAGGGCCACCTTCACATGATGCTAAATAGCCCCAGGAATCAGGTGACTGATGTTCAAAATGCGGCTCTGCTGTGGGGACTCAACAATGGCATAGTTCACGGGGTAAAGCTACGCTGCTATAACGAAGAGACCCCACAATACAGTGAAATAATATGGGATGTCTTTCTCCCTCGTGTAACAGTTCCAAGGTTGTCAGGCCCCAGGTTGCTCTTCCACTGAAGTCATTGTCATTTCTACCTGTTTGAGATTGGGGTCCTGCCATAGCCAGGCTCCAGGTTCTAGCCCGTGGGAGTGGGGGAGGAGTGTGGTAAAGGCCCACTAATGTCTTAAGGCCAGGTCTGGAGTAGCCTGCACGACTCACTCACAGCCTATTGGCCAGAACTCTCTCAGTGGCCACATCCAGGTGCAGAGGGTGATGGGAAATGTAGTCTGCTGGGCAAGCATGTGACTACCTACAGCTGTATTATTAATACTACAGAAGAAGAGGAGAAGGGCCTTGGTGGACCACCAGTAACCTCTACAACACAGGAGTGTCGGATATGACTCGAACCAACAGACACGATATTGCAAGCCTAATCCTGACCGCCCCCTTTTTAAACCTTTTAAATGTAGTGGACATCTCTGAGAACCTTTGGAAAGCTGAAGACCCCTTCTTCAGAAAAATATACATAGTCATAGTTTTGCATATAGTTTCAGAGGCTTTAGAAAGCCTTTAGGATCCATGGACTTCAAGTTAAGAATCTTTAGTTTAGGAATTGGTTATAAATTCATTACCATTGCCTCTTGATCTGAGCTTCCTGGCAGCCCAAACAAAAGGAGATACTGCATTCTATAGATCTCATTTGTCTTCAGGGGAAAAAACAAGTTATTGAGTTCTTTGAAAGAGAAATTCTTTTTCCTGGCACCATCAGAATTTACCTCTTGGCAGCAAAGCAGTAGCTCTTATTTTTTCACTAAGCAGGAGCTGCGGGTTGCCTGGGAATCCCAACCTGCATAGATGGCCATACCACCCTGAGATGTAAAGCACTGCCAGCTCCTTCCCCAACAATAGACCATTACCTGCCCAGGTGTAAATACAGCTCATAGTTTGGAGGCAAGTTGATAAACACATGCAAGGAACATACAGAGGACCCGGGGAGGGTGGCTGCCACCAGGAAACACTTCCAGCAGCCACCCTGCCGTGGCTGCTGCTGTTCCTCTGGGTCCCCACTAAGCAGCCCAGACACATGGTTTCTGGGCCCAGTGTTGCTCTGGTGGGACACCTGGCCTGGCCACTGTCCTGGGAAGATAAGGGGCTGAGCCCTGGTGACCCTTTCTAGGGCAGACTGGGGTTGTCTCTGGGTCCTTTCCATGGCAGAGGGCTCAAGACCTCACGGGGTAGGGCTGAGCCACGGTGGCCTCGCTGGTGTCCTCTGCTGAGCTGATCATCCTTCAGCCTCCATCTCCTCCCAGCCCCTTCTTGATGGTCTCTCTACATCTGACTCTTTCTCCTTTTCTTCATTTCGCTTCCGGTTGTACTCACTCCAGTCCCGTGTTTTTGCTTTTTTGGCTGACATTCTCTCTGCGCGTGCCCCCGCCCCAGGTGATTCTGCTTCTCTGCCCCGCTTTCTCCTCCCTGTCCTCCCCTCTGCACCTGCCGCTCCCTCATCCCTGCCTCGCCTCTTTCCCGTTCATTCTCCACCTCCATCAGCACTTCCCCTTCTCTCTGTCTCTCCCTCCCTCTCTCCGTGTGTCTGCCACCCTGTGTTTCCTGCTGTCTTCTGCCAGCCTCCTTCTCTGCGCAGGTCCCTGACTCTCCCCGCTCCCTCTCTTTCTCCCCCGCTGCTCTATCTGATATCTCCCTCCTTTCTTTCTCTCTCCTGCTCTCCATGTTTGGCCTCTGCCTCTTTTATCGGTGTCGCTCTCTTTCTCTGCGCCTCTCACTCGTCTTCCTTTCCTGGTTCTCAGAGAGAGGGGCTGGCCCCGAGCACCCTGTGCTGTTGGAAACACAAGGACAGTTAACAGCCCAGAGCTTAACGCTGTGCATTACGGATCCCCCTTTCCCAGAGCTGGCTCACTCCTGGCCTCTGGGACACCCCCCATCTTTCCCATCCCCCACCCTGACAAACACTTAGAGTGGCCCCTGAGCCCAGCCTGGCCTGCCGGCCTCTCCTTGGGCCAGGCTCCCTTCTTCTCCTGGCCCCACCTCCTGGTTGCCATGGTTACCTTGGCTCTCAGAGGCCATCAGGGATGGCTGGTGCTGGTGGCTTGGACTAACCGGGATCAGAAGCACCTCTCTGCCCCCAACCCTGTTCCTGCCTCCTCCTTTCCAGCCTGGAGAACCCACTGTAACTCTCTAGAGGACATACAGTTCTCTAAAGGACATTGCTGATAGTTCGTTTGAAAAGAGGTTGGAATCAGGGATCGCTCACCCCAGCTGGGGCCGTGATCAGGAAGACGTCGTTAACCACGTGTGGCTCAGACCAAGATCAGAGCTGCCGAATGCTTGCTAACATGCATTCATTCATTCAAGCAAACATCTGGGGACAGAAGTCACGGCCTTTGAGAAGACCCCACAGTCAACA
The DNA here is from genome assembly GCA_963574885.1 of Lepilemur ruficaudatus. Lineage (NCBI taxonomy): Eukaryota > Metazoa > Chordata > Mammalia > Primates > Lepilemuridae > Lepilemur > Lepilemur ruficaudatus. The sequence goes on from CAUYRT010060527.1 coordinate 24,003, forward strand.
GGGGCAGAGGATGCTGGAAACATCGACCTTGTGTCTAGGGCATCAGAAAGGTCCCCCAGAGGAGAGGATAATAGCTGGGCCTTGTGGGGTGAATAGGGGTAGGAGAAAGAGGCGACGGGCATTTGAAGCAAATGCCAGTTTGTGCAGAGGCATCGGGGTGGGGGAGAAGAGCGGGTGACTGTGAGCTCTGTGAGGTTCCGAGCCCCGAAGCCTAACTGGGTGCTTACCAGAGTGGATGCTAAACACATGCTGAGAGCATGAGTGAATGAATGAATGAATGAATAAAAGAGTGCATGGTCTGCAAGAGGCTTGGTGGAGGCTGGGGCACAGAGGCATGGCAGGGGTGGGAAGGAGAAGAGCTGGGAGGTTACATTGGGCAGGTTTTAATGAAGACCCTTCCAAAGCCAAAGAGCTGGGACGTCATGACTTAGCCAACCAGGGGTTTTGCTTGTTCATCTGTTTGTTTGGTTGCCTTTTGGAGAAATAGCACTCCGGCAGCTGTTTTGAAGACAAGCAAGAGTTGAACTTCACAAGTTCAGGACAGACCCCTGGATCTGCCCCACCTCCCCCAGAACCTGCAAGAAGCAGGAAGCGCCGTGGCCTTCTCTCTCCAGTGCTCAGGCCGAAACCCTGGCATCATCCTTGACTCATCTCTTTCCTTCATCCCCCACATCCGATCCGTCAGTAAATCCTGTTAGCTGCGCTTTCAAAATGTGCCTGGAATCCAACCGCTTCTCCCCACCTCCGCTACCACCATCCTCATCCAAGACACCCTCGCCTCTCGCCTGGGCTATGGCGATAGCCCTAGCTTCCAGCCTGCGCCCTCCCACTGCCTCCGCCTGCCCCCCCATCTCTTCTTGCACACTCCTCAGGGCGAGCCTGTTACCACGTGAGTCAGACAACGTCATTCTTCAAAACTCAAATTTCAAACCTCCGCAGTGGCTCCATCTCACGCTGGGTAAAATTCAAAGTCTATGCAATGGCCCAAGGGCCCTGCATGGTCCATCTGCTGGCCCCCATCTCCTCTCTGCTCTCCTCTCCTACTGTACTGGGCCCCTACACCCCGGCCTCATTACTTATCTTCAAGCACTTTAGGCAAGCTCTGGCCTCAGGGCCTTTGCACTGGCTGTTCCCTCTGCCTGGCTTGCCCTTCCATGGGATAACCAGCATAATGTTGGAGATGTGACAGCTGTATTGCCACATTAGGGAAAAGCCAAGAGAATCAGAGATGCTGTGACATTAACCCAACACCAGCCACCCCTCCCTCCAGACATTTTGATCTACAAAGAGCATAAACTCGTCCGGCTTTGCCTGCTGTCCACTGATGGGGCAGGTTCTTGGACGGGCTCTCTCAACCTCCTGCTGTTGAGGAAGCTGAGAAGCTAAACAATCACTTTCTCAGACTCCCTTGCAGCTAGGATTTGGGCTGTGAATGAGGCTGTCCGGTTAACTGCGCCTGGGTGAAGTGGGGAGGGAGGAGGAGACGCGGCAGCCACCTCGCTGCAACTCTGGTGGCCCCAGCGTCTGCTCACCAGCCCTGCAGTTCCTGTGGCAGTGGCAGCAGCTTCCATGCATCTGGGTCACAGCGACAGTTATGAGCCTCCCAACCAAAGTCTAGGGGCAGCCTCTGACTGTCCCTTCCCCAGTCCAATCCTCCTCACAATTTTGCTAACACCAAATTCCCTGTTATAATTCATTTGCTGCTTAAAATTCATGGAGTGGTTTCCAGTTCCTGCGCTGCATCCTGGAACTGAGCCAGTCCTGCCTCATCCTGCCTCATCCTGGGCTCCTGTCCCCTCTCCCTCACCACAACCTCTCCTGTCTCCCCTCCAGTCTGGATAGTTCCTTCTGGCTGGAGACGTGGGGAGAGATCATTTTTTTCCAGCCCCCCCCCCCCCACACACAATCCCCAGCTGGTCATCCAGGTACCTGAGCACCCCTGCCCTTTTGGAAGCCCAAGTCCACAGCCCATCCCCTTTTGCTCTCTGTTGTCTCTGCCCCTGTGGGGTGGAAGTCACTTTATCTGGGTGGCTTTGCTCTAAAGGACCTTGAAAGACTCTTCCCCTCTCTAGACTGACCTTTCTCAAAAGTGTGTTCTGTGCACAGGGTGCGAACAGAATCCTTAAAAAAGAGAGCAACCAAATGGAAACTGGTAGTCACTCAAAGCTAAACTGGTTTCTTTCAGCAGGACTTCTCAGAGCCTTCACTGTGCTAAGGTAAATTGTGAATCCCTAGGAGGGATCTCATGTGGTACCTGGCACTACACTTCACACATAGGGTACTCTCCATTAACCACAGTGTTTGGTGACCAGTTCATGATTTGGACGCTCGATTGGGTTTGGCTTGAGTGGGATAAAGGGACCCTTTTCAGTGCGTGCAGGAAGGTAGACAAAGCACAGGCTCTGGATCTAGAGAGGTCTGAGTGCAGATGACAGCTCTGCCACTTACTGTAGAAAAGTGACCTCACCACTCTGAACCTCAGTTTCCTCTTCGGGGACAGGATGCCTACCACTCAGGAGGGTGGTGTTGGTGAATGAAAAGAGGTACACAGTGGCGCTGGATAAACAGTAGCCAGGAAGGTGATCAGCTCCTCTGAAGGCAGCCGAGCCCACCTGGCGCAGTTCAGCCAGGCTGATGCGGTGAGAAGGAGAAAGTGGGTGGTCCTGGCAGGCTGTGCAGAGAATCCTGGGGGACCCTTCCCCTTAATTCCAATCATGCCTGTGGGCTCTTGGGTTTCAATGTGCAACATCACAGAGCTGCTCTGCTACCTGGGACAAATTCCTGTAATTGAGGGACTAAGAGACGTTTCCAGAGCTGATTTTCAACTAATGCTGCCGCTCCAGGTGGGAAGCGGCCCAAGGAGGCAGACTGATGTTGCAATAACACTCCTAGGACCACTTAGTACAGCCTGATTCTGCTGTAGTGTTTTGCATTTTCCTGTTTAATCCTCATAGCAAGCCAAAGAGGTAGGTACCATTATCATTCCCATAGTGCAGCCGAGGAAACCGAGGCTCACATCTTCTCCGGGCAGCCCCAGCTGTGGCTGCTGCCCCCAACTCAGACCAAGTCCTGCCTCTCCGGGTCCAAGACTGCTTCCATCAAATGTCCACTTCTTGGCCCTGCTCCCACCCTCTGCGTCCTCCTTGCCTGCTTCCCATGGCGGTGGGGGAGGCCAGGGGGTTTCAGATTACAGGGAGCTTATCCCATCCAAATTGTCAGGGCCAAGGCAGCCTGATACAGCCCAGAAAGCTTGAAGTTTGGAGCAGAAAGTTGAGGCCTGAGTCTCAGCAGCCCCACTCACTTGCTGTACGAGGTGAGATGTGTCACCCCACTTCTCTGAGCCTTGTGGTGGAGCTGGGGCCCGCCTCCATCACTGGGATGCTACATCAGTGTGGATGCAAACAACAAAAGCCCAACTCAAAGTGGCCTAAACGGCAAGGAAATTTAATTTTCTTTTATAAATAGAAGTCCAGAACTAGAGTGGGTAATTTATGGGTATCAAGGACCCAGGTTCCCTCCATCTTTCTGTTTATCCATCCATGCTTGCCTCATGGTGGCAAAACAGCTGCAGCAGCTCCAGGCTCAACATGCTCAAACAACAGTGTCCTCAGGCCTTAAGAGAGTGGGCTTCTTTCTTCTGCTGCTCCTTTTTAAGACAGAAAAAAGCCTTCCCTTTGGGCCAGAATAGCGCACATGCCGCACCTAGCATCACACCTGATACATGAGTTCGCTAGGGCTGCTATAACAAGGTACCACAGACTGGCTGGCTCAAACAACAGAAGTTTGTATTCTTACAATTCTGGAAGCTGGAAATCTCAGATAAGCGTGTCAGCAGAGTTGGTGTCTTCTGAGGTCTCCCTCTTCGGCTTGTAGACGTCTGTCTTCTCCCTGTGTCTTCACATGGTCTTCCCTCTGTGCGCGTCTGTGTCCTAATCTCTTATTATAAGGACACCAGCCATATTGGATTAGGGCCCGCCAATGGCCTCATTTTAACTTAATTACCTCTTTAAAGATCTATCTCTAAATACAAAGTTCAGAGGGACTGGGGGTTAAGACTTCAACATCAATTTTGGGAGGACGAGATTCAGCCCATGCCTGTCAACAGCTCGATCGACACGAACTATAAGTATTTGTATTTGCATTTTTATTCACATTTGTGTTTTTCATTATTGCACTGCCCATCTCTGCAGCGGAAATGTAAACCTCTGCTCTGACTGAATTGTTTAAATTCAGCGGGTGGCAGCCGGGGCTGATAGGCGGAAGGTACCAGAGCAGGTTCGGCCTTCCAGCGCCAGCCACATTCCAGCTCTGAGCAACAGTGGGGGAAATTCTCTTCAGCTATTCCCAGAATTCCTTCCCACCCTGACCCCATAGAGGGAGAAGGCAAGGAGGGAGGAGGGAGTGCAGCCAGGCTGAACAAAGGGGTCGGAGATGCCGTTCACAGCCTTGCCCCTCAATGCCAAAAGCTTCCATTCATTCATTCCTCAAATATTTACGGAGTGCCTTGGGGTAGGCCAGGCACTATTCTGATACGGTGGTGAACAAAACAAAGTCCCTGCGCTTGGGGGTTTACAGCTCCCTGAAGGAGACAGTAAATGAAGAAGCCAAAATTGGCATCGTGTAACATGGGGTGCTCTGATGACCAGAGAAGCAGGGTAAGGAGGCGGGAAAGGGAAAAAAAAAGGAAAAAGAAAACAGGAAGGAAAGTGGTACTTAAACCAGGGGGGCCAGGACGGCCTCTTTGAGAGATGACACTGGAGCAGAAGCTGCAGAAGAGGGGTGAGGGTGGGGCGCACAGCTGCAGGCCTGGGATCCCAGGCTGTGGGAACGCGTGTGCAAGAGCCCCGGGAGGGGAACTGCCGTGTGCGTGTGCGTGTGTGTGTGTGTTTGGGAAACAGCCCAAAGCCAGCCTGGCTGCAAAGGAGAGCAAGGAGATGGACCCTGCAGGTGCTCGGAGGCCGTGCAGAGGGCTCCGGCTTTCGATCCGAGTGGGAGAGGAAACCACTGGATGGTTTAAAACAGGAAACAGCATAGTAGGATTTAGTGTGGGCAAAATAGGAGGGCTCATACCGCGCAGGTGCCTGTAGGAATAAAGTGAGCTCATTCACGAAAGGACTCACGTGCAGAGCACCTGGCCCACAGTAAGTGCTACGTGAGACTTTCTGTCATTATTATTGTTGTTATCCCCATTTTACAGAGGAGTAAACTGAGGCTTCAATTGGTGCCTAACTTGTCCAAGGTCAACCATTAGCAGTGGTGGAGCCAGTCTGTTACCAGAGCCTGGGCTCAGCATCGCTGCAGCTCGGAAGTCCAGCAGACCCACATCCAAATGTTGGCCCTGCCACTTACTAGCTGTGACGTTGGAAGGTTAACTCATCTATCAAGTGGAGGGGTGGCAGACAGCCTCCAAGCATGCGCCAGTGATCCCGCCTCCTGGTGTTCCGGGCCTTTCCTAATCCTCTCTGCTGGGCTCACTTCTAGTCAGTGGAATACAGCAACATGAGGGATTTCACTTTGTTACTGCTTACATTACAAAACATTGCGGGTTCTATCTTGCCAGCAGACTCCGCCGCCTCCTGCTTGTGCACTTTGATGAAGCTTCCTGTGGGAAGCAAGTAGCCCACGTGGTAAGGCGCTGAGGGCAGCCTCTGGCCACAGCCCACAGAGAACAGAATTCTGCCAACAAGCACCAAGAAAGCTGGGAAAAATGATCTTTTCCCAGTCAAGCCTTCAGATGAGACTGCAGCTCTGGCAGCTGGCTTGGCTACAGTTTTGTGAGAGATGCTGAAGCCAAGAGCCCTGCTGAGTCTTGCCCAGTTCCTGACCTACGGGACAATAAATGCGTACTGTTCTTAAGCCACTAAGCTCTCGGGTAATTTGCTACACAGTGACGGATAACTCATGCAGGAAAGATGCTTGTGTCCGTGACTGACAGTCGTTTGGGGGATCAAACACTGTGTTTGTATAAACTACACCGCTCCATGCCTGGCCGAAAGTGAGTTCCCAATAAATGGTAGCTGGTTTCATTTTAATAACTAAGTGCTCCCCAAGGGCAGATGAGAAGTCCACGCTCCCCAGACTTTGAGCCTGACCGATGCCTGGGGTTTGCTAACAGCTAGGCCTAGGAAGGCCGGGGCCCAAACATCTCACCAGAGGACAGGCGTATCCCTGGCTCATTGGCTTTGCTCCTCTGCCCCCGGACTCTCCCAGCCATCCTGGTGTCCAGGCCACACAAATCCCATGCAGGGACCCTGACTGGCTTGCACCCCAGCTTCACCCTCAGAGTGACCTCAGGACCTTCCTTACCTCCTGCCCAACTCCAGAAGGTCCCAGACCACCCTTCCCAATCCCAGAGGGGAAGGGGCTGGGGGATGGGATGCAAGGCGGGCACAGCCCAGCCGGAGGCTCCCAGGTGGGCTCAGCCAGGCCTCTCCTTCGGGGGCAGCCTGTTTGCGTGCGTCAGAGGCGCCCAGGCAGCGAGCAGGCCCAGGCGCCAGCGCTGGCTGCAGCATTTCATCCTCGGAGCCAGAGCTGTCTCCGCAGACCCACCCCCACCACAAGGCCTCCAGCTGTGAGTCATCGGCTCCACTAAGGCCTGTGACCATGACCATTTCTCTGGAGGAGAGGAGGAGCCAGAGCCCCTCCCCCCAGGGTCTGTCCATTCTCTCAGAGGCAGGACACAGCACGGCCAGGCCCCCGACCATCCTCTGGCCTCCTCCAGCATACATCTTGGGCATGTGGTGGGGCTCGGAGGTCTCCCTCTGCCTTTGTCTCTCTCGTGGCCCTGCGGTTCTATCTCTGTTCCCCTCCCCCTCCCACCTTGATACTGCTGTTGCCTCATCACTCCCCCTCTGTCCCCTCTCGGCTTCAGAAACACTCCTCCATGCACTTTCCACCCCTAACCGACTGCTATCTCTGCTGGCTCGGGCGCCACCTCCTCCCTGAAGCCCACCCTCATTACCTCCTCATCCCCACCCTTGGAGCCCAAGAAGTGTCTCGGGACCTTTTGCCGTGTGATTTGTGGACAGACGGCGATCCTCCCCCTCTCCTCCTCCTTGTGTACTCCCAAGCTAGGCTCTGCTGTCCTCGAGGGCAGTGGCAAACACCAGCCTGGCCCAGGTGGCCGTTCAGGAGGCCTCAAAAGGAATAAGGGAGGGAGGGAGGAGAGGGGGAGATGAACATTGAAGGAAAGATTTCAGATGGATTCATTGAGCACCTCCCATGTGCCAGGCACTGTCCCAGGTGCTGCCGAGTTATCCGCTCCCTCAGGGAGCTGGGGAAGTGGATGTGCGTACGAAATCGGCATTGTCATAGCGTCACGGAAAGGGACAGCCAGGGCTGTGGGAGCCCATGGCCGTGTTCCTCACGCTGGACATGGCGGGTCTGAGAAGGCTTCCTGGAGAATGCTGTGTCTAAGCTGGGACCTACGGGACGGGACGAGTCAGTAGGGTGACAGGACAGGAGCGAGCTCAGAGACAGGGAGGCAGGATGGGCAGACGATGGCCGAGTGGGTGGGTGAACGCAGGCTTGGATGCAGGGGCTGGCTGAATGGGTGGGGGCTGGTGATGGATCAAGAGCACGGGGACAGATGGGGGACCGCATGACCTGCTTGGCCAACTGTTAGTCACAGCGGCAGGAAAGGGGAAGGTCCTGGGTCGTGCTGTGTCCCGTTTGGCCCTTTCATCTGGGTCTCAGGCAGACGCTAATGACCCCTGCCCCCACCCCAGCCACAGGACCAGGCCCTCTGGCCTCAGTCCCTCTCCACCTCTCCGGGGGGTCCTGGGGCCAGGTACTTGCAGAAGATAGCCTCCCTGCCCCTCCTTCCCCACCACCGGCCCTGACGCTGCCTCTCTCTGGCCGCTTCTTTCTATTCTCAGCAGCCCTGGCTCCCTCCTTATCTCTCTCATGCCCAGACTTCCTGCCGAGGAGAAGGGATAAGAAGGCAGACCCCTGTGTTAGTGATCCCAGGAGCCAGGCTGCCAGAGTCGCCCGGGCCCCACCTGGCCTGTTCCCATTGCCAGCGTGGGACACCCAAGTGTGGGCCGTCCACATGGGCAGTGACCAGGCACGGGGTGTCCAGGTGTCGGGTACCCAGGTGTGCGGTGACCAGGTGTGGGGCTGGGTGGAGATGACGGTGCATGTGTGTCGTGGCTAAGCTCATGAGACTTGTCTCCCCCTAGTTCTGTGTCCCTGGGTGAGTCACAGTCTCCCTCAGCCTCAGTTTCCCCATCTGTGAAACAAGGATGGTGACAGTACACATCTCCCAGGGCCGGTGTGGGAATTAAGGCAGACAGCGGAAGTCACAGAATGAGGACATTTGACTTCTTTTATTAAGGCCAGAAATGCCCTCGAGGAGCTCTGTCGGGATTGGAAGAGGGTGCTGAGTGGGCAATGGGACCCCCGGCAGGGCAGGTTGGGGGTGGGCTACAGGGTGCCTTGGACCTGCTGAGCTCAGGTCCGGTGCTCCCTCCCTTGGGCCCGGGGAGTGCTGGGGAAGGCAGGCCTCTGGCTCCCTGCCTCTGGCTTCCAGGAAACACCCGGCTCTGGGTCCCCTCCTCCTCCCTCCCTGCATCCCAATGCCCCCTACACGCAGCCACAGCGCAGGGGTGGAGGGACCACTCTCCCACCATCCTCGTGCAGCAGGCAGGGGAGAAGTGCCCAGAGACTCCCAATCTCCACCCCAGGCTTCCCCTTCTTAGCGAGTGGCTCAGAGAGAAGTGTTGCTGTCCCTGGCTGTGACTTTACTCACATGGTGGCTTTCAGGCAGTAGGAACAATCCTGAGTGCTCGCTGGGCATTTCCCCTTGATGGCCCTCTAGTGTCTTATGTATTCATTCAACAAACATTTGCAAACACCTACTATGCACCAGACACAGTGCTAGGCCCTGGGACTACAGAAGGAGCCTCAGATGGGAAGGATCCTTGGTGTCTTCTAGGGAACAGAAAACTAGCAGGCCAGGAACGTTACAATGGGAACGTTGCAATAGGAACAAGCAGAGTGCTTGGACAGGAAATAAAAGAAGCGACAGCTATTTTTTTTAGACAGGGTGGTCAGCACAGGCTCCCTCAAAAGGGTACATTTAATAGAAGCCCTGGCCACACCAAAAACCGGGGGTGACTGTCCCAGGTAGATAGAGCAGCAGGAGGGGGTGTGGTATCGGGGAAAGAGTTCAAATTCTAAATGTCTTAGTGTAGATTCTGCTTTTGCTCGGATTTATTTCTCCTCCAGCCGTTGAGACATCCACCCGCCGCCTCCTCTTTTCATCCTCCCAGGCCACCCTCCTCCATGCTCCCAGGGATTGTTCTAAAACCAACACCCTCAGGTAGGTACCCTGCTCAAACACCTCCCATGGCTCCCCACTGCCGGCCCAGCCCAAACCAAACCACGTTGCTTTGCCATGCCTCTTGGCGCTTCACGATCTCATCACAGCCCCCTTATCCCTGCCACCACCCTCCCCCTCACAGACCCCGAGAATCTCATGCTCCCCTGTCTTCCTGCCTTTGTTCATGCAGCTCCCCCTGCCTGCGATGCTGTTCCCTCATTGCTCCTCCACCTTCCCACCTGGCCCAGCAGTGGAGCTCTTGCTCTGTGCATGTCTCCCCAGCTGCGTGTCCCAGCACTCCGTACATTCCCCGGTCCAGATCCTCCCCAAGCTGTACAGAGAGGGGGTCTAGGTGTTGGCGTCCCCCGCAGCTGGGATGCCTTTCTCATACTTGGGTCCTCAGTGCCAGCCCAGGCCTGGTAGACAGGCGGGAAGGACTTGTAGCAGACTGTATGGACTTAAGACAACTTCAGGCGAGAGCTCTGGCTCAGCCACTTTACCTGGGTGCACTCAGTTTCCTCATCTGTAAAATGGGAATGACATTAGTACTTCTTACAGGAGATCGTCGACATGGTTAAATGACACATGCAACTGGGTGACAGGGGATGATTTGGAAGTAGATAGGGGCATTTTGGATTGTCACAAAGATGGCGACAAGTGGGCACCACCGTATCGAGCAGGGGATGGACCTGGAAAAGCGGGTGACGAACAAAGCGTGGGACAGTGCTGGCCAGTGAGGAATGGTCCTCCGGTTCACGTGACTTCCCTGCGTCCTGCTAGACGTTGATGTGAGAAAGAAAATGTGTTCATCATTATGTGAGTCTAGACTTTCACTCTGCTTTGCATGTAAACACGAAGCATTTCTGCACACTTTGAATATAGCCTGAATTTTCCGGATGCAACTCAAGACAAAAACAAGAGACGTCTATATTTAGTTTTATTCAGAACATGCCAGGAACTGCTCACAATTTTGGAAACGGGCATCTGCCGGTGATACGATGAGTGTGCCGGCGTCTCTGCCTGGCGCCCCGCGTGCCGGTACATCTGTAGCTGTCACCTTCCCTGCGGGCCTGCCGCGGCTGCGCGTCCTGATGACTCCAGGTGTCTCCCAGAGCAGCTGGGCCTGATCGCTTGCGTGTTTAAGCACGGATTTTATTTTATAGGACATTCTTTGTGTTACAGTTTGGGCATCACATGTGGATCTTTTAGAAGATTATGTGTGTAGGTAGGTTACGGTGTATCCATGGGGTCTGTTTCAGAATATTAAGGGTGTGTTATGCACCTTGAACATAACAAGGTGTCGGGCAGGAGAGGGGCCAGAAGCCGTGTTGCAGGGCCCTTGCAAAGTGGTGACAATTCAGATGCCATCGTCAGGAGCTGAGCACGCTTTCGATGGGTGAGTGAATGAATGAACGAATGAATGAATGAATGTTGAAGGAGGCTCCCGATCCCCCTTATGTTACTACCCACAAGTGGCCTCTCCCTGGGGCCTGCCTGGGCCTATCTGCTCCCAGTTCCAGAACCTTCCATGGGGCGAGCGAAGCACAAGGCTTCCTTGGCCCCAGCAGCCGGCTGTCTTCTTGCTGGGTCAGAAAGTTGCTCACGATAACTTTCGCTGTGCCCTGGGGCCAACCTGGATCGGAAGGCCCGGCCAGGGTTACAGCAAAGCTACTTCTGGGATGTTTGTGACATCTGACAAGAGTGGGGATTCCTGGTTAGGAGCGACGGGAAGCAGGGAGGAGCTTGGCTCTAGGTGTCACGCTCCTCTCCGCTGGGAACAAAAATCATCACATTTGCTTCCAATTTATTTCGTTATTTACATATTTTCTCTTTATAAGTGGTACATGCTTGTTGTCCAAAGAATTGACACAGTGCAGGAATGCGGACCCCTCTGCTCTCTTTCCTATTTCTTACTAACCGGAGGCAGACTGACGTTGCTGATGATTTAGTGTGTGCCCTTCCTGACATTTCCCCTGAACACCCAACGCGCTGGCTTCAAATCTATCTTTTCCCTTTGCAAAAACCCAGATCATATTGACTCCATTATTCCACAATCTGTTTTTACGCTAAGTAGAGTGCCGAGGACGCCTTTCCTGCACACAGAGAGCAACGGCTTTCTTCTAACTGATGCTCGCTGATGTGGATGTGTCTTTATATATTTTTCTTTAAAATGTTCTCATTAAACTTTTTTTTCATGGAGTAAACGTGTATATGGTTAAAAAAATAATAAAAAGTAAATTTCTCTATTCTCCCAAACATTCCAAGTTTGTTTTTCGTGTCTCTGAACTGAACCGTAAAAAATACATTTCTGTTTCGTCATTCATCCACTTTAGGTAATCTCTTCTGACAACTCTCCGTAAAAGGCGAAAAATTAATGATCAATCCCCAATGTTTCTTGGCCATGTGATTTTATTTTCTACTGGGAAGGTTAATAGCATTTACATTCCATTTTATTACTATAAATATAATTGATTGTAAAAAGCGAAAGCTAACAACCAGCATTTTTAGTGATAGCTAACATTTATAAAGCCTTTAACCGCATCCGGTATTGTTCAAAGCACGTCACACAGAGGTCAGCTTGCTTAATCCTCACAGCAATTCTACAAGGTAGCAACTATCATTGCCCTCATTATGCAGACGAGGAAACTGAGGCACAGAAATGTTGAAGAATTTGCTCAAGATGGCTCAGCTAACACTTGGCAGAGTGGACACTCGAACCCCAGCTCTCCCAGGGTCTGTGTTCTTAACCACTATGCCGGACTTCCTCTCTAGGACTATTTCAAAATTACATTTTTCCAAAGCATGGGCACACCCCTTAGATCATCCGGGCCTCTCTTCTTCCCACGTTACAGACGGAGAAACGCAGGCTGCGATCATGATCTTCGATCGACCCTCATTTGATCGACCCGTGTACCAGCTGCTGTGCTCGGCACCCTGCAGATGAGACCCTGATTCAGCCTCACACGAGCTCCTGTGTGGGTCCTGTTGTCGTCCCCGTGTGTGGATGAGGGCATGGAGGGACACAGAGGTTAAGAAATCAGAGGAGAGAGGGCCCTGACACCCGCCTTTGTCTGGTTTCCTGGAGCAGGCCCTGGATTAGGAGTTGCAGCCCTAGATTAGGAGTCGCAGCCCTGGGCTGTGAGTAGGAAGTCGCTGTGCTACCTGGGGCAGGGAATTCACCCCCTTTGGGCTTTGCATTTCCCAACGTAGAGTCAAGCAGATCCCCAGGGGCCTCTCAGCTCCAGGACTCCACGGCCCTGCCTGACCCCACTTTGCTGGGTACGCTCGGGCCAGTCCCTTCTCTTCCTGGGCTGCCTCAGCTATGACGGGGGGTAACCACGGCCCCCCCTGCATAAAGCCTGTGTTAGATTTAACCAGCCGATGTGGCTTCCAGGGGTCGGGGGCTGGCAGTGGGAATAGGGAAGAAGCCCACAGACAGGTGCAAGTTTTGGTCAATGTCTGACTCTTGGGTCGGATGACCCGGTCCTGGGTGTTCGTTTGTATAAACGAACAAAGGAGAACCACTCCCGCACCTGTGGCAAGAGGGTGACCTGAACGAAGGATCCTGATTAATACAGTTCTGTGACCCAAGGTCCAACACAGAGAAAAAGGGGGGAATAAAAAAAGAAACTCTGGAACTTGGAACTCTTGGAAAAAGAAAGTTGTGAGTCAAAGTTCCAGAAGGTCACCCAGGGCCCTGCGGGCGAGGGGTGCTCAGGACGTTTGCATTAAAGAGAATGCAATGGATGAAACCCCACAGTGCATGGGAGACATGCGAGGTTTGGCAGGGGAAGAAGCTCCAGGCGGCAGCCCCGGCCCTGGATCAAACTGCAGCCCGTGCGCTGTATCCCAGCAGGCATAGGACCAAAGGGGCGGGGGAAGCGGGGACAGTCAGACTTACAGAGAAGCCCGGCCAGCAGGTGACTGTGAGTCAGCTCTATTTTCCATTAATGTGGTTTGTGCAGGGCAGATACAAGCGTGGAGCACCCGCTAGGTGCCCTCCTGCTGCAGCGCGATGCATCCTCACGGGACTCTGTGCAGGTGGGCCCCCATTTTACAGGTGAGGAAGTCGAGGCCCAGGGAGGCAGAACACCCAGCAGCAGGCCAGGACTCAAACACAGACGTGCCTGCCTCCCAGCCATCCTTCCCCCGTAGAAACCCCCCAGGTGGGAGGACAGCGAGGGGCTCCTTTGCAGCCTTGTTGCGTGCTGTGGAGCCAGGAAGACACCTGCTTTCTGTGTGTTGGGACCCCACACCCGCAGGCTGAGGGAAGGCGGGGAGGAGGCTTATGGGGACAGGATTTTAGCTCTTTTATGTCTCCTTGCCTTGTTCTCCTCCCCTCAGCAACCTCATCCCAACCTCTGCACAGCCCAGGGGGAGAATTTGGGACCCATCGCTGGCCCTGCACCAAGGGCAGATCCCAGACTGGCAACATCCCGCCCACCACACGCTCCCTGCCCTCCGGCCCCAGCGTGGGGCCTGCTGCCGCCCACACTCATCACCTGCGGGAGGACTGACCACCCCCCACCCCAGAAGGGCAGCACGGGCGTCCCTGATGGGAGAAGCAGATGGGCGGCTGCTGGGGCCCCGGGGAGGGAGGTGCTGAGTGCGGCGGGAGGGGATGCGGCCGGCAGAGCTAATGGCATTAACAGGCCGTGGGGTGGACAGGGCTAAGCTCCAGCCTGGGGCCTTCGGGTGGGTTGGGGGCAGAACGTGGGTCCAAGACACTGGAACATGTGCCCTGCGGAGCCCCGCCCCTGCACCTGAGCTACATGGTGTCCTAGTGCAGGCAGGGGTTAGCTGTGTTATTAGTAATAATCACAAAAATAATACTGGTCGCTACCACCTGCTGCTGCTCACCAGGCACAGCTGCAAGGGCTTCTCCCGCTTGCCCCTAGCCTTTGCAAGGATCCTCTGAGGTGGGTACCATATTGTCCCCATTTTGTCTCAGATGGGAACCAGAGAGGTTAAGTCATTTGCCCAAGGTCGCACAGCATCTAACCCGGGTCAGAAGGAATCTCTAGGCCACCCGCTTTAATCTCTATGGTTATGTGACTCTCCAACTTCAGTGTCCATTAAATCACTTGGGGTACTGGCAAAATGCAGATTCCTGGACCCCACCTTGGCCCCCTGAGTCAGGGTGCAAGAGCAGCGTGACTCTGGAAGCCAGGGTTTTGACAATTGCCCCGGGTGATTCTTGGTATCAGGCATGTTTGGTTTCGAACTCCTGACCTTGAGCAATCGGCCCGCCTCGGCCTCCCAGAGTGCTAGGATTACAGGCGTGAGCCACCGCACCCAGCCGAGATCAGGCATGTCTGGAAAATCCTGCACTCGGCTGTCAAAGGGGCTACTCAGAGAGGGCTAGAAAGTTCCAGTCTGTAACACCAGGCGTCCAGGCTCAGGAACAGCGGGGAGGACGGGCTCGCTGTGACTTTGCAGAGGGGTTGCTCGAGAGGCTGCCCTGGGGCTGGGGGGGTGATGGGGGACAGTGACGTCCTCCCTTCTTCCCTGTGCCTCTGTCTGGCCGCCTGTACAGAGCGGGAGGTCAAAGGCCTCGGCTAAGAGGCCATGGCGGGTGGGACTCGCAGGGCCTAGGCGGTCAGTGGGGCTCTGTCGGCCCCTGGGGGAGGCCTGCTGGGGAGGGTGGCCGATGGACACCCACAGCACCTCTCCCTGGGGTCCGGCCACAGCTCATCTTCCTGGGGCCCCCACCTGCCCCCTCCCCAGCCCCTGTCCTCCCATCTCCCATGACTCCCAGACAGCCACAATCCCCACTCCTCCTCACGAGGGCACAGCAGGGGCAGACCCTGGTACTGTCATCCCACATCGATAGTCACAGCCACCCTGCTGGCCAGCAGGGCACCGTGCAACCCCCACCTAACCGAACAGGAGATCGAGGCCGGAAAGATGGCCGGGACTTGTACTACACAAGGGCATCCAACTCAGCGGTCACGTGGGGCCAAAATCCTGCCCAGCCACGTGCCCTGGAGTGGGGCTGTGTCCCCAGGGCTGGGGATGGGGAGAGGTGAGGGCCTATTTTCCAGGGGGCACGAGAACACCAGGTGGGCAGGTCCAATCTGCAGGAGGAGAACAAGATTTGCCCAGCGTCCCATGGCTGCGAGGTTGTACTGGGTCTTCAGACTCCTGGAACTTCTGTTCTAATAGATCAGCCAGTCCAAATTCCTTTAACCGCAGAACCTGTGTTGCAAATAATGTCTAGTGCAAGATAATAAATAACACTAGCCAACAAGTTTTGAGCACTTCCTATGTGCCAGGCCCTTCACCTGGAATATCTAATTTAATCCTAAAAATAACCTTATGAATAGCTATTCTTACTATTGCCGTTTTATAGACGCAGAAACCAAAGCGTAGATAAAACAGGCAAAAATGGCGCTGCCACTCTGGCTGCAGTGGGGACACCCTCACACCTCCAGCCTCCCGCGGTTCCTTGGAGCACAATTTGAAAACCAGTGCACAAACAATCTTAAATACGAGGTCTCATACCTGAACCAGAAAATACATGAGAACAATGAGCCACATACAGTTTAACCAGGGATGGTTCCTTCTAGAATCTAAGCAGCTTTCTAGGGTCTTGTCATTCCCTCTTTAGCACTCTGACCTTCAAAGGTCAACTCACACCCCCATTTTCAGTCTTAGTAAAGAATGCAGATGCTCACCTATTATTTTATCTGCTCAGGCTCCGCTCTGACCAGTCTTTCTGGGGGTCCTACCCTCTCCTGAGTCCATCCCATGCTTTTAGGAGGGACCGTCCTGTTCTTCTATGACCTCACTCCCAAGGTCACAGATCATGAGTCTGGGGGTGGGTATTCGATCCCAGCTGGGCCGTTTTTCCATAGTTTGTTCATAGCAACGGAGGAAGTGTTCCTGCCCAGCCATGGGGCTGCGGGATGGGGCTCTGGAGGGCCCGTTGGCCATGTCCCCCTCCGGTGGAGGACACAGTCTGCAAGGGAATAAGGACAGCCTTCAGAGAGAGCAGGGAGTCCTGGGGTATTGGATCTCCTGCTTCTAGTCCCTGAGATCCAGCAACATCCCAGGCCTTCTCACGGGACGGCCACTCATCTCCATGTTGGCCTGGCTATGCACAGCCAGCTCCTGTTGCCCTCCACATGCAAAACGGTGGGGATAGAAGAATGAAGCCGCTCTCCAGGTTGGAGCTGCGTCATCGGATGCATAGTGTCTGTTGACACTAAGCACTCAACAGCCACTCTTGCCCTTCTTTCTTCCTGGCAGAACCTGTGTCCCAGCCAGCCAGGATTCCCTGCAGACAGGGAACTGGCGTGGCACAGACCTTGGCCAATGAGATGGTGGTAGTGGGGGGTGCCTGGGAAGGGGACATGAGACAGGCTGTGAAGAGATGACACATTGTCTCCAAGTATCTGTTTTTCCCTTTTTGCATGTAGGCAGAGTTTTTAGCTGGGCAAGTGGCAGCCCGAACACTGCATTTCTCAGCCTCCTTGAAGCTAGCTGTGGCCACGCAGCCGTGTTCTAACCAGCGATACGAGCGTAGTGATGTGTGCAACCTCCGTGGCTGTACCTACAAAAGGAGGGGCGTGTTCTCCCCTTGCTCTCTTCATCCTTCCTGATGACAAGAGTGTGGTCGTGTGCCACATGATGACGTTTCGGTCAGCGACAGACCCCACGTACGACAGTGGTCCCATAAGATTACAATACCGTGTTTTTACTGTGCCTTTTCCATGTCTAGGTACGTTCAGACACACAAGTACCATTGTGTTACAGTTGCCTACAGTGCAGTAACATGCAGCACACGTTAATAGCCCGGGAGCAACAGGCTACACCACGTAGCCTAGGTGTGTGGTAGGCTATACCATCTAGGTTTGTGGAAATACACTCTATGAAGTTCGCAAAACAGTGAAATCATCTAACAACACATTTCTCAGAAGGTATCCCCATCACTGTATATGCATTATGATGATCCATCTTGGTCCTTGTAGATAAGGGCAACAAGATAGAGAGACCTAGCCTTTGATACCACAGGGCTGCCATGTTAACCCTGAACTGGCTTTGGACTATAAAGAGACAGGAAAATAAATGCCTATCTTGTTTAATCCAAAATCTAGCTATTTTGGGTCCTGTTACAGCAGCTGGATCAGTGTCTAATAAAAGGACTCTTGCCTTCCTTCTTTAGATCTTGCTGTGATGTCTGATGCTGAGGCAGCCGTTTCATAACCATGAGGGCAAAACCAAGAGGGTAGTTGAGAAGCCAACTGAGAGTTCCACCTCTGCTGAGCTGCTGCTGAGTTTGCCAGCTCCAGCACCGCTATTCTGGACATCTTGTTGGGCAAGATAATAAATTTCTCATTATTTAAGCTGTTTTCATTGGACTTTCTATCACTTGCAGACAAATAATGCCAGTTGAGGTACTCAGCGAGATTTGCAGTGAAGTTACTTGAAGTCATACCCTGGCCAGGGACACAGAAGGCTGCAGGCCCCGTGGGGAGCTGTGTGATCCAAGCCCACTCCCTCATCAGGAGGTTCTACCCCTTCTATTCAGGAGGTTCAAATTCAGCCTCAGACCTTTCTAGACAAAGCAACTGTCAAAAAAGCATTGATAAAACAGAGCATTTCTGTTTATCCCTCAAGGAAAGAGAGAGAGAAAGAGAGAGAGAGAGAGATGAAGACACCCTACCAAAAGTGTATGGAGGGACCATGACTTTTGTCCTCTAAACAGAAGTAAACTTGAGTCCTTCCAGCAACCCAGGCAGCCTTAATCTGGGAGCTTTTATTTCTGCCCATGGTTACATTTTGTGGAGCCGGGAGTTCCTGTAGCTCATTCAGGATTTTGGAAGGAAACAGAAGTCGCATCAGTCATGGTTTTGAGGTGATTTAATATAGGTATGGGCAGGACTAAGGGAACTAGCGATGGACGCTGAGGCACCCCGGGACCTGCAACAGCAGGAAGCCAGTAGTAGCCCTAGTCCTGAAGGCACGAAGGGTGGGGGAGAAGCGGAGCCTGCCTTAGCAGAACCCAGCAAGGACAGGAGTGTGGGAGAGGGACCACCGCACTGGAACTGCCATTGTAAAGAAATGTAGCCAAAGCCTCAGTGGAAACGCCCCAACCCCTCTCTCCTCCCACTCTCTGGTTTCCTGCCAGTGTCTAAGGCAGCGTGGGGTGCAATCCTTCGAAGTCAACCTCCCGGGGCAGGGAGGGGCAGAGCTGGACTGGGGCGTGGTGCGAGAGAGAGGGCAGGAGTCCCATATTTGTGTTCAGATCTGCTTGCCCCAGAGCTCCTGCAGCCCTCACGCTGCGGGACACGTGGTGGGAAGTGAGGGAGACCAAGGCCCTCGGCCCTGGCAGTGCCGGTGATGGAGGATCCAGGTTCGGGGGCCGCTGAGCGGGCAGCTGGTGCTGTGCCTCCTTCCTGGAAAGGGGGAGCACCCCAGGGATGAGGGACAACAGAGCCAGCCACCCTGCCAGGTGGGCACCAGAGGGGCTCTCAGGAAGAGCCTTTGCAAATCAATGGCACGTGATGAAAAATGCAGACAGATGGATGACTTAAAAGACCCAGGCTTGCTGGAAATGGTCTCTGATCTCGGCTCGGCTCCTGGGCACCTGGGCTCAGATGCTCTATTTTTAATCAGGGGCCAGTGGGCGAAGACAACTGGGTCCTTTGGGTAGCTTTGAATGGAGGCTCTGCCTCTGCCTTCCCTGCTGGGCTGCTTCTGCCCTGTGCCCAGCAGCTCCTGCTTCTCCTGCCTCAGCATGAGAGAGGTCGCTGGGAGGCTCTCCTCTACAGACAGGAAAGTGGAGAGCACAGGTTTGACCTCAGAAAGAGGCATGTTCAAGTCCTGCCTCTGCCACTTTAGTTATGTATTTTAGGGCAAGTTGCTTAATCTCTATGAACCTCAATTGCCTCATCTGTGAAATGGGGTAACAGCAGTCCCTGCCTTGCTGGGATACGTTGGCTTGCAGTTCTCAGCACACACCGTTCCTGCAGAGAGGAAGCGTGCAAGGAAAGGCGAGTGAGCTGAAATTCTGCAGGTAAGGCTGCCCGGGTTCAAATCCTGGCTCTACTTTTTCTCTCTCAACTTTAGCTTCCTCTTCTGTAAAGCATGTGTGTTGAACTGCCTACCTTCCGCAGTTAACATGAGGATGAAGAGAGATGACCCAACCTATTGTGAGCATCAGACAGTTGGTAGCTGTGTGGTCGTGCTGTTGCTCTTGTTGATGTTATTTCATAAGAAGACCAGGATGAAAGAGCAAATAACCCCAAGTCACTACGTGGGTGGGGTCTGAGCCGTGAAGGCGGCTGTTTAGGCTGGAGCCCCCCTACCCAAGTCCAGCTCTCACTACCAGAGCAAGACACGACATGGGAAGATGCCCCCATGGTCACAGCATGCATCCTTGGTGTGAGTCAGTGAGCACCGTGAACAGAGCTAGAGCCTGGGCATCACAGAGGCCACCCCACCAGCTGTGAGACCTGGGACATTGCACCTCCCTGAACCTCAGTTTCCTCACGTGTTACGGATGAATGGAAAGGACGTAGGGTCTGCATCATAATACAAGGTGATCATTCTTTAAAAACTATTCTTTGGACAGGATCAAGTTCCCCAGCACCCTGGAGGGAAGGGAACCAAAGAATCCCGCCTGAATTGGGGGAGAAGACACATGGGGGTTCATGCCGTGCCCAGTGAACAGACTGCCCCAGAAATGCCAGGCAGCCTGGGCAGGAGGAGCGGTGAGGGGGCACTTCAGCCGCTGCCCCCCAAGGCCTGCATTTCCTAGTTGCCAGCACACACGTGGGGCCGTCTGAGTTGCCCAAGGCCTCCCCCAGCCAACCGGACACTCCCGGAGGCTGGGAGGCTGGGTCTCCTTGTCTCCCATTCCCGCCTCCCCGCCACCTCCCAGTCTGAGGCCTGGCCTGGCATACAATCAGTGTTCAATAAGGAGAACTGCACCTGCATGCATTGCGTTAACTGTCTGCAAACACATCCACACTCGTCATCAACGTTCATTCCTGCAGGATCGGTCTGACCAGCCCATTTTACTGGCTCGAATAGACCAGGGGTCTCGCCTTGGATATTGGAGATTCCTTTAAAATGACAGGTGAAGGCTGTTTGCTTTTGGTTTTTTGGTTTTGGGGTTTTTTTTGTACCATTTGCTATGTCTCAGACCACGTTCTGTGTGCTATGCTTCCGTCATCTCATTTGATCCTCATGACAGCTGGTAATTAAGGGCTGCTACTGTCCCCATCTGGCAGGTGTAGGAAGTGAGAGTCCTCACGTAGAGTTACTTGCGTGGGGTCGTACAGCCGTTGGAACAGCCGTGGTTCAGGGCCCGGCCCGCCCTGCCTGCAGAGCCCCTAATCCCAACCACACACTCCTCTGTCCTCCGTTTCTTCCCGACCCCAAAGCCGTATTCAGTGACTCCTGCAAGATACCAACACTGCTCATCCTGCTGGCCTCCTTCTACCTCCTCCCCCATGACCCGGACAGGGGAGGGGCAGCGGCAGACAGGGAGAGTGATGTGACATGATCGGGGACAACACTCTGATATGCAGCAAATCAGGACTAGAACGTAGGCCATGGGATTCCAGCGCCTGTGCCCCTAACTGTCGAGTGCTGCCACCTCCAATCTCGTTTAATTAAATTAGTATTCAAGTACACAGAATTGTATTTTATAACGGGACTGTCACAGTTTGCTCATTTCTCTAGTCACGATTCTTACACATTACGTAACAATGAAGGGTGCATTCGTTACGTTAAGGATTCAACAAGACCACCCACACCCGGTGCACACTTCCCCGCAGAGCAGGGAATCTCCAAGTAGTTATTGACTCCCAGAGAGCAGGAACTGGGTCTCATTCTTGTTTAGCGGTGGCGCCTCCCATCGTGCCTGGCTCTGCATTGGCACTTAGAGCAATGAATGAAAGAGCTAAACCCCTGACTATGTTTTCCGATTTCCTTTGCTGATTTTGAGCGCTTTTTCCTTTGCATCACATCCTCAAAGAGCTCACGTTTTTGGAACACTGCGTGGGACCAGGGCACATCTCAGGAGAGCTGTGGGCCGCCAAGGGGTGGACTGTGCTCGCCAAGCTGGCCGGGCTCATGGGTTCTGGACCCAGCTTGCCTGGACTCTGATTCTAACTCCTTCATGCATTCGTTGTGGGACCTCAGGCGAGTTCCTTACCTCTCTGATCAGCACAGGGCTCGCCACTGTCAAGGCTTTGGGGAAAGGAAGTCACCTCTACCCGGACAGAGTCATCTATCTGCCTCTCACAGTCCTCCAGAGGGCAAGGCAGACGGCGATGGCCGTCGGCACCTTAAAGCCGCCTCCCTCAGACTCCGCCTGCGGCCAGCTTTGTACTCCTGCCCGGCCAAACGCAGAAAGCCTTGTTAATAATGCATAGGCCCCTGTCTGCCTTACTTAACACTGACGCTCCAGGCAGATGCGCGGCCCTTTATAAACGATCCGGTCCAGCTGATGAGGCCCGGGGGGGGTGCATTCCTGCAGCCGGCCTCTTGTTCCGCGTAATGGAATCATAATGTTAATGTGATTTCAATTAGAGCTGTGTTACAGAACACAGGTGCTGCGGCGAGCCTGCAGGCAGGACGGCCTCCCCCGGGGCTCATTTTCCTGGGAAAGGTACGTGTGTTTCCAAGGCCGCCTCCAAACTCAGGAAAAAGCAAGTCACCCCAGCTGAAGGGAGGCCATGACAGCAGGGCTGAGCGGTGTCAGAGCCCACATTCCCTGCTCTTCAGGGGCCCAGACCTGTGTTTCTTATTTCGGTTGAGTAGCAGTCCCCCTCGACAGGAAAAAAATCATGTCTTGGGGAACTCTGTGGTCCCCAGACCCTGCTTTGAGAAACACTGGCCCGAGAACCAAAATCTTACTGTAGGAAAATGTCTTTCCATTGTGAATTATCACTGCAAAAGAGAGGCATCGTCTTGATAAACGGCAACAGCATTTTTCCTTAATAAAAATAGCTCACATGTATGGAGGCTTTACAACACACCAGACACGAATCTTAGTGCTTCGTAAGAACTCATTCCTTAGATTTTATCCTCAAAATGAAAGCACACAAACACATTTTGTGCAATTTTCACAGAATGTAAGGACCAATAAGAAAACGTTTCCAGACCCCAGTCTGAGAGTCCCCGGCCTGGAGTAGCCAGGCCAGGTGCGGCCTTTAGGAGCACCAGGCCAATTCTCGTTCTTGGATGAGGAAGCCAAGAGCCAAAAAGGGGAAGGGACTTGCCCCAGGTCTTCTTGCAAGTCAGTGGCCAAAAGGAGATCAGACCCGGGGCTCCTGCCTCCCAGCCTCGCTTCCCTTCACTGTGCTCATTACAGAAAAAGTACAAGGAGAAAATAAAAATCATCGCAAGCCCCACTGCCCAAAAATCTCCATTGCGGACATTCTAGAACATCTTGCTTTTTCTCTAGACATACACAATTGGCTTCCATATTCGTAGGTTCTGCATCAGCGGAGTCAACCAACTGCAGATGGAAAATATCTAAAAAACTAAAAAAACAAAAAATAACAATGCAACAATGAAGAATAATACAAATTAGAAAACAATACAGTACAGCACCTATTTACATAGCACTTACATTGCATTAGGTATTCTAAGTCATCTAGAGATGATTTAAAGGACACGGCAGGGCCTGCGTAGGTCACATGCACAGACTGCACCGTTGCAGATCAGGAACCTGAGCCTCTGTGGACTTTGGTGTCAGTGGGACATCCTGGAACCAATCCCGCTGGATACTGAGGGATGACTGTGTGCACTTTACGGCATGAAATGGGATCATAGTGGATAGACTACTGAGCAATCTGTTATTTTTCCCGCCTAAATATAGCATGTCGGCTGGGCAGCCCTGGGATGTTTATTTCTCACATCTATGTCATTCTAATGATCCCATGGGCTCAAGGTGATATTTTTTGAAGGCCTCATCTCGCCAAGGTTCTCCCATGACTCCTCTGTTGCAAACGCTGAAAGCTATTTGCATTACTGTTACCTCTGCCGCTAACCCTTCCCTGCTACGGATCCCCGTGACCTGATCCCCGTGCAGGGCGTCTACGGGCTCTTCCTGTGGTCCCGCTGGGGCATCTGTCACTTTGTGTTTCTGCTGTACAGGGGTATATGAGGTCAGGAAATAAGCAAATACACACTATGTTGTATTTTTTTCTTTTTCTTTCTGTATGTATATATCTTTTTCTTTTTAGAGACAGGGTCCCACCCTGTCACCGAAGCTGGAGTGCAGTGGCATGATCACAGCTCACTGCAACCTCGAACTCCTGGACTCAAGTGAACCTCTCACTTTAGCCTCCTGAGTAGCTGGGACTAAAGGCTCATGCCACCACATGAGCTAATTTTTTTACTTTTTGTAGAGATGAAGTCTCACCATGTTGCCCAGGCTGACCTTGAACTACTGGCCTCAAGTGACAAGGACATCTTTAATACATAATATATAGTTATTATTATTACTTTCTATGCTCCTGGACTTTTTCATGGATCAGTCTCTTTCTCTCCATGGAGAGCACTGAAAGTCAGAGAAATAATAGCTTTTTGATATTTGTATCCCCAGGGAAGTATTTAGGTGATTATTTATCACAGTTTCCTCAATCTGTGACAGGGGACCCTTTGGTTAGTGGAAGATTAAATAAGATAATGCAAGCAAAGCAATAGCACAGTGTCTCACACATAGTAAGCTTTCAATAAATAGTGGCAATTATTGTCTGTAGTAGAATTGTCATTGTTATTGTGATCAAGCCCACGGCTTTTTGAACAGGAATCTACAGAGTGAGGGAGGGATGACTGAATGAATAGACAATGGATGGATGGATAATGAGAGAAAAGGATAAAAATATGGAAGGATGATAAACGGAGGATGATGGATGATGAGTAGAGGATGGACAGATAGCCTTATAATGGTTAGACTGGGTGGATGGAAGGATGGATGGATGGATGAGTGGGTGCACGGGTGAGTGGTTGAGTGGACGGATGAATAGATGGATGGATGATGGATGGATGGGTGAGTGGGTGGATGGATGGATGATGGATGGCTGTATGGATGATGAGTGGGCGGATGGACCAATGGATGGCTGGGTAGGGGATGCGTAGATAACGGATGGGTGTATGGATGATGGATGGGTGGGTGGATGGATGGATTGATGAATGAAGTGTTCATCCTCTCCTTTCATTAAGTATGGATAGCAGAAAGAAGGCAGGAGGATGGCAGAAATATCAAAACGTCTTGGCGGAGACAAAAAGCCAAAGGCTGCTTGTCATCCAAGCCTTTGACCACAGCCCAGATCTCAACTAGTTCCCATAACTTAGCCCCTAGTGGCTGCCCCTGGGCCGACTTGAGGTTATGTCCTTGGCATGAGCAAAGACTTCCTGTGGAGCACCTGAAAGACCAAATACTGGGCCATAAAACTGCCCTTGGCCAGAAAGGCTCCCTCAGAGTTCACTGTGAAGTTCATCAACCATGAAGTTGCTCCATGGGGCAGAGGAGCCCTGAGCCCTCTTCCAGTGGTGATGAAGAGTGGATGGTCACAGTGATCGGAGGTCTCAGAGCAAAAGAGCCCATGCTGCCCAGCCAGCCCCAGCGCAGGTCCCGAGGGGCCTCCTCAGACACAGCCAGGGGGGGTCTCAGGGAACAACCCCCACCCTACCGCCCGACCTAGATTACAGGAAGGGGACCCGGAACCCTGGAGCACCAGCAGGGACTCAGGGATCCTCCAGGCCACCCCACCCACTGGGCAGGTGGAGACACAGAGGAAGGGGGTGGCGGCTACCCCACCAGGTGCCCGCGGGTCAGTCGCGGTAGAGGCAGCACTTGAAAGCAGGTCTCAGGCTGGGGGGATCCTCTCTGGTCCTCACTGTCATCTGTTCCTTGGCTGCTGCGTGAAGCCACTCACAGGCCCTTCAGGAATCCACAAGGCCACTCAGGCAGACCGCGGTCGGGGCGGTTTCCTGGGCGCTAGTTCCGGTTCCAACGCTGGGGTGCCTTTCACTGCCACCCGGCAGTGTTCCAGGCACGTCAGGGTCCAGGGGTCCCGGGTGTTGAGTGACCCTCCCAGGCCTGCGGATGATGGAGGCGGGTCGGGCCAAGTCCACCCTCTGCTGGGGGAGGCCCTGGTTATTTCCGGAACTGTGACCCGAGGAAGGAGTGAGGACGAGCGGTGGCTCCTTCGGGAGCTGCAGGCAAGGCGCGCGCAGTGGAAACGCGGCCGCATGCGGGAAGCCCGTGTCCCCCAGTGCCTGAGTCATGGATCCTGACTCGTCCCTCAACAGCTGTGAGGCCTTCCGGGAGGCACCTCCGCTCTGCCTGCATTTCATGGCTGGACAGAAGAAGCTGGGGACAAGGGACGCCAAGAAAGAGTGGCCTGCGAGAATAGAAGAAAATCGGGAATGCATTCTGAGTCCCAGAAACGGAGGGAAGAGTGTTTGCAAAGAATGCAGGATTTAAGACGGCAGGCTGGAGGCCTGTTTACTCTGCTCCTTGTACCCAAAGCCCACAGAAAACAACAATGAGTTTGGAGGGGGAAAAAAATAGAGCAAGGCCTCCACTTGTAAAATTAAACCAGAAAGTACACTGGCTAGATGCTGCACAAATCCGCGGGGCGGAAGCCAGTCTCCCCGCGGAAGGCCCTGTTGGGAGACCTCCTTTGCAGGGACAGGGGCTGGGGGAGTTCAGGCCACGGAGGCGTCAGACATGTCCCCGCACAGACCCAGTTCCACACCACAGGACGGTGGCGGTGGGAGGGGCCATGCTGACCGGGCCTTCTCTCCCTGCCCAGCTCCCAGCTCCTCCCAGCGCTAGGGGAATGCTGGGCGGGTCGCAGGGGGAGGCCATCCCGCAGCCTGGACGCCTTTGTGAGAGTCTGGCACCGTCACCCTTGGTGCTGACATGGGGGCTGATGTGTGTCCAGAGAAAGACAACAGCAGATTGAGGAAGAGCGTGTTGGAGAGCACGCAGCCCACGCATCCCAATCACTCTCTGGATTACCTGCCCTGCTTGCTCCTCAGCGTCCTCCTGCACCAAATGGCTGGCCCTGTTCCAAGATGAATAATAATCACAGAGGAACCATAAAAGGACTAAAAAAAAAAAAAAATAGGAAATGGCCGTAAGGACCATGAGCAAAAGAGCTTACATCGCAAGAGGGCTTATGAAAAGAAAAAATCAGAGGGAAAGCGAGACACACATGCTCCAGGGACTCTGAGAGATTGCAGGTGATCTGACCTCCGCTAAGGAATTAAAAGATGCCGAGGGTTCCGTAAAGCACTTGCAAGGCAACAGCCGGAAAGACAGCCAGTTAGCAGCTCCCAGGAAAGAAAATGGAAGCAACAGATAAAGACAGTCTGAAATTAAAAAGACATGTTGAAATAAGAAAAACAACTTGCAGGATACGCAGAGATATGGGGTGGGTAGGGTCACATAGGGAATGTATGGAGAAAAGATGCACATACCTATAAAGAGACAAACGAACAATATGAAAACAGTACGTTAGTTTCCTAGGGCTGCTAGAACAAAGTAGCACAGATTTGGTGGCTTCAAACAAGACCCTTACAGTTTATTTATTCCCTTACAGTTCTGGAGGCTCAAACTCTGAAACCCAGGTGGTAGCAGCTGCAGGGACTTCTGACTGCCCCAAAGGAGAATCCGCCCCCAGCTCTCCTGGCTTCTGGGGAGAGACCCCGGGCGACCCTTGGTGTCCTTTGGCTTCCAGCTGTAACACTACACACTCTGCCCTGGTCGTTCCATGCCATTCTCTGTGTCTGTGGCTCTTCTCTTCTTATAAGAGGACACCTGTCACACGGGCTTAAGGGCCCCTCTCATCCAGTGTGATCTCATCTTAATTAATTAAATCTGCAACCACCCTATTTCCCAACGAGGCCACATTCGGAGGGGCTGGGCACCAGGACTTCAACACATCTTGTTTGGGGGGTGCCCTACTCAGCCCCTAACAAGCAGTTACAGGAAAGACTACGAGACTTGGAGGACTGAAGGAGAGAGATGCGTTTGCCCAATAAGTGTTCCTGAAAAGAAAAATAGAACAAATGAAACAATGAAAAATACTCAGACATCACAGAAAAAAACCTGATTTGAATGTGGCAATAAATTGATGTAGAGCATCAGCATCCAGCTTTGTATTCTAACAAAGGTGTTGAACTTCAAGGCCAGAGAAAGAATCACGGCACCCAGGCAAAAACGCTAAGCAGCAGGAAGCG
The DNA here is from genome assembly GCA_963574885.1 of Lepilemur ruficaudatus. Lineage (NCBI taxonomy): Eukaryota > Metazoa > Chordata > Mammalia > Primates > Lepilemuridae > Lepilemur > Lepilemur ruficaudatus. Next base: position 51,544 of record CAUYRT010060527.1, read on the forward strand.
GGCAGTGAGGCTGGCTGCGGACTTCTTTCTAGAAACGTACTGCGCCGGAATCTGTGGGGCAACGTCTACCAGGTCCCGAAGGACGGAAATTGTGACCCGAGAAATGTACGCTCAGATAAGTTTCTTACAAACAGAAAGGCCCCAGACAGACACCCTGAGCATCCAAGAACTTAGGGAGTGAGTGCCTCAGCTCTTCTTGAAACAAACAAACTAGGGGGCGATGGAATTCAGTCAACACAGGGATTTATCAAAATGAATAGCTCAGGGGGGAGAAGCCAGGGTAAACTTGTTGGCAATAAGTTCTGAATTCATTTAAATATAAAAATAAAAATCCTTGTGAACTTGGAATATAGAACACAGTGCCAATGTCATAAACATCAACAATAAAAGTAATAATAGCATAACTAAGGAGAATTGGAAAATGAAGGAGGGAGAGTGGGAGGAAGGTGCCAATGTCCTCAGTTTTCACAGCGAGGGTCAATCCATAAGGAATGAAGTTGGAAAAATATCATTTTAAAAATAACATAATTATTATAATTTCGTAATATTTTACAGAATTCTGTTTCTTAACCTTAAACGGTCTGATAGGAACTCATGTCATTTGTGGTTAAAAAGAAGCATGTATCTAAAACTAAGCAATTTCTTCAGTTTCAATTTACTAACTTTTTTTAGCTTTTTATTTTGAAATAATTTTAGATTTACACAAAATCTGCAAAGGGCTCCCCATATACCCTTCCTCAGCTTCCCGAACGCTACATCTTACGTAACCACTTGTCCAGACTAAGACGCTAACACTGGTGCAAGGTTATCTCCACGGTTTTGCTTTTTTCAGAATGTCGTACAGCTGGAATCCTGCAGTAGAATCAAGCAGAAATCTTTTCGGATGGGCTTCTTTCATTTAGCATCATGCGTTTAAGCTTCCTCCGTGTCTTTCCGTGGTTTGACAGCTCATTTCTTTTTATCTCTGAGTGATGTCCCATTGTCTGGATGTACCACAGTTTATCTCTTCACCCATTGAAGGACATCTTTGGTTGCTTTCGAATGTTGGCAATTGTGAATAAAGCTGCTATAAACATTTGTGCGCAGGTTTTTGTGTGGCCCTAAGATTTCGACTCCTTTGGGTAAATACCAACGTGCACAATTGCCGGATCATATGGTAAGAGTGTGTTTAGTTTTACAAGAAACTGGCAAATTGCTGTGAGCTAGGCTGACGCCACGGCACTCACTCTAGCCCGGGCAACGGAGTGAGACTCTGTCTCAAAAAAGAGAAGAAAAGAAAAAGAAACTGCCAAGCTGTCTTCCAAAGTGGCCGTACTGTTTTGCATTCCCACCAGCAATGAATGAGAGTTTCTGCTGCTGCGCATCCTCACCAGTGCTCGGTACTGTGGGTGTTTTAGATTTTAGCCGTTCTAGTAGGTGAGTGGTGGTATCTTGTTTTATTTTGCAATTCCCTAATATTAATAAATTATGATGTTGGGCATCCTGTGTCCTTTTAACATATCTCTATTTTCTTTCTTTCTTTCTTTTTTTTTTTGGTAACACTTTCTTACTTTCTGGCGCTGTAAGACTACGAGGTGCTCCAGGCTCATGTTATATTTTCTCTGTTTCAGCCCTAAAGCAGCCATCTCTCCAGGCAGCCAGGTTCCTTTACTGGAGAATGTTGCGTAGAAGTCAAGGTCTGGATGCCAGGCATGCTTATGGTTCCTGGAGCGGCACTGCTTCTCAGCCATCTCAGAGGACAGAGCTAGGACATATATACATCCACACATAACTATTTATTTGTGCTTCTATCTGTAAAATATCAGAATTAGCATGAGTTCACACCGACTCCTGACTCTAACCATCATTACAGCATTCATTCTTTTCTCCCCTTTACTTCTTTCTCTGAAAGTGAAAATCTTGGCTCTAGTTATTTACAATATGTGTACTGATTTATTTGCTAGTATTACAAGCAAAGTAGTTTTAGGATTGCCAATCTGGAGCCCGCCCCCCAAACAAATTAATGACGAATGTGTTTATGTGAAGTTCTTTTTCTCTTTAACCTTACAGTAGCCAGTCAAAACACTGGTTTTTAACAGTTATTTAGGTCAGCTCTTTTTTCCCCACTGAACTTGGCTTTTTATGCTATTAAAAAGTCAAATAAAATTAAATACAATACTTTAGGCCGGGCGCGGTGGCTCACGCCTGTAATCCTAGCACTTTGGGAGGCCAAGGCGGGTGGATCGCTCAAGGTCAGGAGTTCAAAACCAGCCTGAGCAAGAGCGAGACCCTGTCTCTACTAAATAATAGAAAGAAATTAATTGGACAACTAAAAGTATATAGAAAAAATTAGCCAGGCATGGTGGCACATGCCTGTAGTCCCAGCTACTCGGGAGGCTGAGGCAGGAGGATCGCCTGAGCCCAGGAGTTTGAGGTTGCTGTGTGCTAGGCTGACGCCACGGCACTCTAGCCAGGGCAACAGAGTGAGACTCTGCCTCAAAAAAAAAAAAAAGAAAATTAAATACAATACTTTGAATTTGAAACAGAATATTTATTATCCCGTACTATTAGGGTAGACCTCTCTGTTTTTCCTATTGTCTATCCATCCTTCCAGCTGTATGCATGTATAGAGAGATTCTGGAATTGCATTAATCAAATGTTAATAACAGTTGCTTCTGAGTGATGGGATTTGGGTTGATTTTTTACATTATTCAGGTTCATATTCTGTTATTAATTTTTGTAAGTGCATATTGTTTTTACAGAAAACAATAAAGTGTTCTCTAAAATAAGGGAGGAAATGGTCAACAGGTGTATACTGCTAAGGGGGAACATTCCTACTGGATTTCGTGGCATAGAGGTCATTTTTTGTTTTAGAGGCAGGTTCTCACTCTGTTGCTCAGGCTGGAGTGCAGTGGAATGATCTCAGCTCACTACAGCCTCGAACTGCTGGGCTCAAGTGCTCCTCCTGCCTCAGCCTCCTGAGTAGCTGGGACTATAGGGTGCTCCATCACGTCCCGCTAATTTTTAAATTTTTTGATCTCATTGTGTTGCCTAGGCTGGTCTTGAACTTCTAGACTCAAGCAATCCTCCTGCCTCGGCCTCCCAAAGTGCTAGGATTACAGGCGGGAGCCACCGTGCCCAGCCAGAGTGAGACTATTTTATCACAACTTTCTCACTAATTCATAGAGCGAGTTGACCAAAAAAATAAAATCAGTAAGTATATAGATGATATAAATAACATGATTACCAAGCAACACCTGAGGGATAAAGAGAAATCCATCAAACAATGACAGAATTATTCAAGGACAATTGCTGAAAGAATTGTGCTGGACCATAAAATAAGTTTCAACAAATTTCAAAAGATTGAAATAATAGGATGGGTTGGTTTTTGACCACTGTGAAAACTACAAAATGAACTACAAAATTTTCAAATATTTAGAATTTTTATAATATGCTTCTCTTTTCACAATTTTTTATTTGGAAAGAATTTTAAATTTATCAAAAACGTTGCAAAAATAAAAATTGTACGACGACAACTCATGTACTTCTTCCCCAGATTCACTTATTATAAACATTTTACCCCCATCTGCTTTATCATTCTCTCCCTCCCTCCCTCTCCTTCCCTCCTGGTCCCTAAAACACATGCACACGTGTGTGCACACACACGTGTGCACACATGCATAGGGACACACATGTGCACACATGCACATGGACACACACATGTGCACACACACACATGCACACACACACCCTCACAATTCTCCCTCTGAGTTCCCAGCTGATGGAACAGCATCGACCCACCAGCCCCCTTGAGAGCGGCTCTGCCCGCCTCCAGCTGAGCTGTGCCAGCAGTGCTACCTGGAGCAGACATGAGCCTCACCCAAAAGCACAGTTGTGAGTTACATAAATGTTGTTTTAAGCCCACTGAGGCTCCTGCATTCCCAGTCAAGCCAGTGAGCCCTAGGGGGTGGTTTTCTCCACTCATCCTGGTTCCGGTAAAGGAGAAGCTGAGAATTAAGTCATTTCAAGGTTGGCATTTCACAGGTGGGTGCAAAAGATGGGAGAAGAGATTCAGGAATTGGCAAGAGTGCTACTGAAGAGGACGACCACTGGGTACAGACAAAAGGGAAGCTGAAAGATGGTTACTAGAGGGAAGGAGATAGTTCAGGGCACTCAGGACTCCGGTGAAGTGAGGGATGGTTATAAGGGAAGTAGCTCAGCAGGCAGGACAGAAACCAGGAAGGGGACACTAGTGACAAGCTGCATTGGCAATCCTGGTCATAGGTGGCAGTTGGGGTCTTGATGGGGACCTGCTACTACCGATTGTCTTTCACATCTCAGCCTTACCTGACCTCCCAGCACCCCTCTGCCAAGAGCTCCTGTCGCATGGAATTCTCATTGTCTCTTCCCTGTGCTTTGGACATTGCTGGGTCCCCAGCTCCGGGTCTGGCACATTAGCAGGCTAAATGAACCAGCGTGTGGACGCAGGGCTTGATGGTGAACCTCAGAGTCCAAAGGCTTTTGGCAGGGGCGGGGGGGGGAGAGGGAGGTTCAAAACTCTCTCAGCCTCATTATTTCTGCCCCACCTACCAGAAGGCAAAATGGGAGGCCAGAGAGGTTAGAGGACTGCCCCGAGTCACACAGCAGACCAGTCCCAGTGACTGAGACTGCAGCATAGTGAAGGGAAAGAGAAGGGGCGGCCGGCCCCAGAATCCTTGCTCCGTGGTATGCCAGTGCCCAGCCAGCGCCCAGCCGAAGTGGGGGCCTCCTCTCCTCTCCCCCACCCTGCCCCCTCCAGGCTGTAAGGAGCAAGCTGGCCCAGGGACCAGGGGTGGCTGCCCCAGAACTTTTGGCAGCCAGTTAACTTAATCCTCGCCCAGCTGGGGGGAGCCCGCTGTCACCTCATTTCCGAAGGCAGCTCCAGGCTTCTGGGGAAACAGCTGGCCCAGCCCAGCTGTGCGTCCCCCTCTCCCTCCACCCCCACCCCCGCCCCAGCAAGTAGGAGGAAAAGGACAATTAGAGGGAAATTCTGAGGCCAGGAGGCAGTTTCACAGGCCAGGGTGGGGGCTGCCTGGGCGTGGGGAGGCGCCCTGAGGAAATCCTGGTAAATGAATGTTTATTTTAATGGGAGGTGAAGGGATAGGGGGCACCATCCCCTCGGGGAGGGGGGAGGGGGGAGATGCAAGATCTGCGCTCACAGATGGGCCTTTGTGAGGCTCATGGAGCGAGCAGGCGCCAAGACACCCAGGCAGACAGCGGGATGGGAGGGGAGCCACGGGGTGCTGGAGCTGCCAGCCCGGGCTGGGGGGCCACTCTCAGCCCCCTCCACCTGGCCAGCTGGCTAGTGCCCTCATTCATGCTTTCACTGACTCATTCATTCACTCACTCATTCATTCATTCACCCATGCCTTCTCTCCCTCACCCCCCCCCATTCACTCACACTGAGTCCTCTGCTCCTTCAGCCACACCTCCAGCGTCCCCTGTGCTCCTCTGTGCCCCAGCCCTAGGCTGGGGGCTGGGCAAATGATGACCAGTCAACCAGGGGAGGCAGTGACCCACAGCTGAGCAATCGGTGGTAACGGAGTGGGAGCAAAGCCTGGGACAGCCGGAAGCACAGGGACTACGGAGTGAGGCCGAGGGGATGTGGGCAGACGGCCTCCCCAGAGCTAGCACAGTCTGGGGAGGGGACTCTGGGGCCTGTCCTCACCCCCAGGCAGTGTCCTGGAGGAAAGCCACGTCCCCAGTGTCAGCCCAGCCAGACACGGGAGCCCCTCCCTCCGGCTCCCCTGGCCTTTCCTAATTCTGGTCCTGGTGGGTCGCTGTCATCCTTGGTGGAGCTGAGAACTTCTCGACGACCAGTCCCACCCTGACATTCTTCAAGGCCAGGCTCATGTCCATCCTTCACTCAGTCCACAGCTCTTCATCGAGCCCCTGTGGGGTGTTCAAGCTCAATGGTGAAACGCTACTGTTAGGCCCAGAGCTGAGAGGGAGACACACGAAGCCTCACATGTAGCAAAATGCTGTTTATTTTGAGCATCTGGGTGCAGATGGGTGGAGGCCAAAGAGCGTCCACCAGGAGGGAGGAAAAAGCCTTGGGTTTTATAGAGGGTTTTGGGGGGGCAGTGAGCAACACCTGCAGAGACAGGGGAGCGGGTAGCTTCCTCCTTATGGGGGGGGATAGGAATGCCAGCGCTGCAGCTGTCTATGGTCGAAGTTAGATTTACAGCCTACAACTCTCCAGACTCCTGTGACTTTTGTTTCACAGGTTTTATGATATTTTCCGGGTTCCCACCTGGAACAAACCTAACACTACATGCAGTTCATTTATTCAACAAATACAGAGCACCCCCTCTGTGCCCGGCACTGCTCTGGATGCTAGAAATTTGTCATAAAAAGAACCAATTTAAAATCCCTGTCCTCATGGAACATCTCTCATGGAGAGAGATGATAAAGAAATGAGTAAAATATACAGAATTTCAAATAGTGAATAGCAGTGGTATCCTCACCACTGGCCTGAAGCTGGCTCTCTGATTATCTCAGCCTTGTGAATGACAATGTGGAGGCCAACCAGAGAGGTTGTGACACTTGGCCAGCAGTGACAAGCCAGGCGGAGTGAAGCCAGGGCAGAGTCCCCATGCCCTAGGCGTCTGTTCTGAGGTGGAGACGAAGGAAGCAGGCATCCACAGCACCGCTGTCTCCCCACCTGGGGGCCCAGCCCTGGGCTCCTACCTTGGTGCAGAACCCAGGAGGCCTTCAGCCATCAGCAGTCTCACTAAGTGTGTGGCTCCAGTCCAGGGAGTGCCCCAGGACTGACTGTGTCTCAAGGACTTTCAGGGGTTCCACCTGCCCTGAGTTAGCAGCCGGGGGGCAGTGTGCTTAGGAGAAGCTTGCTGGGTGGCAGTCAGAAGGTCTGGGCACCAGCGCTGCCTGGCCCTCAGCTGCCTTGGCAATTAAGATGGGGCCCCACTCAGTCACCTCTCTGCATCTCACTGTCCCATGAATGCAGTTTCGGGGGAGCCTGTGGCTCTGGAGAGAGGAGGCCAAGAGGGTGAGGGGCTGACTTATCACTGATACCCTTTCAAATTATCTAAACCTTTGGAACCATGTATAGTACTAATTAAAAAAATAAATTAAAAAAAGTTTAAACGTGAGCCTTTTCACATTTCCTCCTCTTCCAAGAACTCTAAGAGTCTGCTTAGGAAAGTGTAGGCTTCTGACTTTATTGTCGGGCCTGTCTTGCTGGTGACATCCCAGGGCCTGACGCATAGCAGGGCCCCCACCAACACCCTCCACGCTCGCTCTTGTGGATGGTGGGTGCACCCACCTCCCCAACGTACACGCCTGCTGCAGCCAGGCCCCCTGCAGCGCGGAGGCCCTCCTAGGTTCATCTCAGAACCCCACCAACCCACCCAGAGACTTGCAGACATGCACGCACACCCAGATGCACAGACACACATTCAGAAATGCACAGACCCACACAGACACACCCAATCACACATAGACACACATAGAGACACACGCAGACATACGGGCCTGCACACACCCTCCCACCCTGCCCTCTGGGCTTTACACATCTCTCCGTGATTAAGACATTTGCTAAATAATAAATGAATGCAAACTCGCAGATCCAGGAAACCAGGGAGCCGGGCTGGCCCTGCCTGTCTGCAGCCTCCCTGCCTCCCGAGCTGGCTGCGGTCTGCTCCGACTGGGGAGATGCACAGGCTGGGGCGTGGGGCTGGGGAAACTGCTGAGTTGGCAGGTCTCACTGGGGCTGGCGGTGATGCTTCTCTTGCACGTTGCCACGACTGGGAGAGCTGGCACTGGGTGAGGGGGTGTCTAGGAGGAGGAGAAAGCAAAGGGGGAGCTCTGAGGGTTGCTGTAGCCTAGCCTGGGAATGTGTCTGGCCCCGGGCTCCCACGGCCTCTGCTGGACTCCCCACGCCCTGTCTGGTGGGCCTGCAAGTACTCAGGGGCCAGCCCAGCCCGTCCACATGTGCTGACGCCTGCAAGCTTCCAACCCTGTCTTCTGTGTCCTGGCCCACCCAGCCCAACTGGGCTGCTTCGCTGCTGAACTTGAACTTGATTCTCTCCAGATGTAGCACAGTTCACAGCGAGCAATCGTCAGCCCACATTCGTCCTGTCTGGAGTTGTCCTGGGGTGCCTCTCCAGGGTCTGGTCACAGGATCACTGGGAAAGTGGACAGCTCCCGTTGAGCCGGGGGCTGAGATGGCATGTCGAGGGACAAGGTCCAGGGCCGCCCCGCAGAGAAGCCTGCCTGCCCCTGAACCTCCACGGGCCCTGCTGCCCCCAGGGGCAAGGGTGAGGGTTCAGGAGGGAAGTCCACGGCGTGAATGATGGTTCCAAATTGGAGCTCTGGTCGGGGAGGGGGACCCCTTCCAGGGGCATGTTTAGAAACCAGAGAACCCTTCCTAGCCCTGGTAAGGCCCTTTAGGAATTGTATTGGCTAGTGGTTCACAATTCTGGGTTTTATGCACCAGTCAAAAATTACAAAAATAAAGATAAGGGGAGGTGTCAGACAAGATTACCATCTCCTAGCCTTCATTTCATAAAAGAAGTGGCAGTCTTCCACGCCGGCTAGGTAAGAGGAAGGTGGGCATGGTCTCATGATGGCGGACCGTTCTTCACAGGGAAAACACCTGGCTTTTTGTAACGCCCAATAGGCGGTGCTTGTATTCATTACTTGTGATGAAACCTCATCCTCGACTAGCCCCTGTGGGCAGGGTGGTGTCTGGAGCAATGAGGAAACTGAGGGAGGCCCAAGAAGAAGGCAAGCCTGGAGACTGCACAGTATGTGACGGTGACCGATAGAGTGGGGTCAGAGGTCAGATCTGCAGTCCCCAAGTTCAGGGCTTTGTCTGTGATGGCGATTCCTTAGCTGGAAGAGGGCAGCGGAGGCCCTATGAGGGGTAGGGGCTGGTCCCTGCTGGTGGCCCCAGGACTCTGCTTCTCAGTGGAAGTCTGGAGGGGTGGCTGGCCCACAGGCCTTCTGCCGATACCCCCCAGGGGAGTGGGGGAGCAGGCCCCACCTCCTCTCAGCTTTTCCCGGTCCCTCAGGCCCACCCAGAGCCAGGCCCCAGGCTGCAGCTTCAGACGCTTGCCTCCTGCCCGCCTGCCAGTTCCCGCTGGGAACGCTCTGTGCCCTTGGCTGCCAGCAGCCCTGGCATGACGGTGCTCGGGTGCCAGGAGGGAGGGGGCCACATGTTCCCCATATGCCACCAGGGTGGGGAGTTTATACCGAGCAGCTGAGCCGGCCTCTCTTCCCCCTCCGTCCCCAGCAGAGACTTCCCTGCCTCTCTTCTCTTTGTCCTCCCCAGAGGACCTCCCACTCCCAAGCAAGGAGGAGACAAAACGGAATGTTTTAGCGTTCGCAGGGCCCCTACTTTCTCAGTCCACATGCATTGGTTCCAGTTCGACAGACACACATATCCCGAATCAGACAGAAATCAAACAGGCACATGCCCTGCTCCAGGAACTGCAGGGACAAGTAAAGGTGAGCCCCTCAGGGGACAACGAGTCCTCATCTCTCTACCCCGTCAGCTATCCCTCCATCCATCCTTCCTCTATTAAGTCTCTCCCTCTCTCCTCTGACTCTCCATCCCTTCCTCACTCTCCCCCCTCTCTTTATTGCACATTTCCTCCACCATTCAGTCTCTCCATCCACCTTTCTCTGTCTCTCTCTGTTCCTCCATCTATTCTTCCTGCCACCCCTCCCTCATCCACCCATCCCTGCACCCCTTTGTCCCTTCATCCAGCCAAGCATCCATATTTTCCTCCCTCCCTCCACCCCATTACCCATCCACCTACCTCTCCATCCCTCCCTGAATCTCTCCATCCCTCCATTATTCCATCTACTTTCCACCCTTCCATCCCTCCATCCATCCATCTCTCCTTTCTCCATCCACCCCTCCATCATTCCTGCCATTTCTCCTTCACACCTCCACCCATCCCTCCAACTCCTTTACCCCTTCATCCATCCGTCAGCCCTCTCTCCTTCCACCCCATCACCCATCTGTCCACCCATCCACCCATGCATCCATCCACCCACCACTCCATCCCTCCCTGAATCTCTCCATCCCTCCATTGTTACATCCACTTTCCACCCTTCCATCCCTTCACCCATCCACCTCTCCATTCCTGCACCCATCCCCTTCCCATCCCCTTCCCTCCACCCATCATCCCACCTCTCTGCCCTTCATCCAGCTAACCTGCCCTCCTCCCTCCTTCCTCCTCCCTCCTTCCACCCACCATCTCCCCATCCCTCTACCACTCACTGAGGGCTCTCCGTGAACCAGGCACTGCCAGGAACCAGCAGGCTCCACACTGTGGTGTCTCAGGACAGGATTATTGCCTGGACCTAATGGTGCCCGGCCTTGAGGAGCACACACTACAGTGGGTTAAGTCAGTCCACACTAACTCCAGTTCTGCCGAGTCTGCACCGGGGACTTGTCTGGGTTTGGGGAGCAGGCGGGACCCAGCGGTCATGCGCACTTGCAGTGGGCCAGGGGCCTCACACCCTTGCTCTTTTCCCCTCCTGGCCACCCTGTGAGGAAGATGTGATTTGTCCCCATTTTATGTCTGAGGAAGTGGGCCAGAGGCCCTGGCCCAGGAAGGAAATCTGAGTGTACCTTGGTCCTACCATCAGCCCCACTTTGGGGGTCAAATGTCAGGGCCCTTTCTGATTTTACCGGCAACCTCCCCTCCGGCAAATCCTGCGCCCACCAAACACAGCCCACTCTTCAAGGCTCCGTGTGCTTGCTCCTACCATTTCCCCAGCCGGGAATGCCCCTGTCTGCTTTCCTACCCACTTTCCCATACTCCTTTCCAAGACCCCTCCCTCAGGAGGCCTTCCAAGATTCCCCCACCTCCACCAACTTCAGCAAGAGCTGCTATTCCCTTTGCTCCCCCAAAACTTTATTTACTCCCCCTCTGCACACATCCCATGCTCCGCCTGGCACAGATGTGTGAGCGAGGGGCTGTTGTGTCTGTCGCCTCCCTCCGAGCTCCTTAAGTGGGGCAGGGGCCTGCTGAGTGACCCCACACACAGACACACACAGCCCAACACCAGAACACGCACAAGGGCCAGCAATAAATGTAGCTGACCAGATTGATAACTAGGGGTGAAATTAAAAATATTTATCAACCAGCAGAGTATGGACACCAACCAGTCAGGAAGGTGAGAACCGATAGAGCATCATCTCTGTCTGTAGCCCCTTCCGACCTGATCTCCTCCTGAGCATGGGGCAGAGGCTGAGAGGTGTTCAGCATCCAGGCCAGTCGGGGGCAGGAGGTAGCACCGGCTGTGGACTTGGTGGGGAGCCCAGGTCTGATGAGACCAGACAGGACAGCGCCTTCCTTGCCTTCCTGGGCCAGGCCATGGGGGAGTCTGAGAACGGAGGAGGGAGATCTAGGAATCAATAATAAGAGCTTATGTTTTACAGGTGGCCACATGCGCCCCAGTGCAGGACTGACATGCCCCAGCTCGTTTAACCCAAACTACACTCTGGAGTGGGCACCGTTGTCATCCCCATCTTGCAGATAGAAAGAACTGAAGTTCAGGGAGATGAGACAATGTCCCAAGACTTCCACAAGGCCAGGGCTGGAGTCCAAGCAGTGGGAACCCCAGGACCCAGCGCTGTGGGACAGCCATGCTCCCAGTCTGGCTTTGGAGGAGGCCAGGAGGGAGCCCGTGCATAGGTAGGGGCGAGGCCCTTTTAGGGCAAGAGAAAGGCTGGAGCTGTGGTGCCAGGCCCGTGCTAGCCACTCCTGGTTGTGTCCCATGTGGGAACTGAGTCCACAAGGGCCACTTGGAAAAGAGGCCCCCTTGTGCAGTAGGGCCTCCCACGCCCGCTCTGCAGAGAGCCCAGCCTTCGCCACCAACAGGGTGAGGTGGTCTGTGAGAACCAGGAGGCATTCCCTAACTCCCTGAGCCTTTTTTTTTTTTTTTTTGAGACAGAATTTCACTGTGTTGCCCTGGCTAGAGTGCCATGGCGTCAGCCCAGCTCACAACAACCTCAAACTCCTGGGCTCAAGCGATCCTCCTGCCTCAGCCTCCCGAGTAGCTGGGACTACAGGCATGTGCCACCATGCCTGGCTAATTTTTTTTCTATGTATTTTTATTTGGCCAATTAATTTTTTTCTATTTTTAGTAGAGACGGGGTCTTGCTCTTGCTCAGGCTGGTTTCGAACTCCTGACCTTGAGCGATCCACCCGCCTCAGCCTCCCAAAGTGCCAGGATTACAAGCGTGAGCCACCACGCCCAGCCCTGAGCCTTTGTTTTTGTCTGTAAAATGGGTGCACTGATATTTACGTTACAGGTTCCTTGAGAGGATGGCACTTGCCTGGGACACAGAAGGCTCACAGTAATCTTGGTCCCCTTCCTCTCTGCTCCCCTGCCCAGTACCTGGGCAGCCAGGTGGGGTATGGCGGGGGTGGGAGGATGGATGGGGCTTTGGCCACAGCCAAGGTCCCCTTCTTCAGCCCCGCTCTCTTGGCCAAGGGCATTGCGTGCTTCCTCGTTGGCCAGAAGAGCAATCAAAAAAAAAAGCAGCCGTCCAGCCTCGCCTGTCCTGGGCATGGCACAGACAGCCCAGGCGCGTTGCTCTTAGTGACCGCAACACAGGCATCAGGCCCCCTGGGTCCAGCCCCCAGGCCCAGTGCTGAGATAGCACGCGCCTGTCCTGTGCGGCACGGGGCTACCGCAGCTTTCTTTCACATGCGGGATATTTTCATTGCCATTTGGCGGGTGAGGTAACTGAGGCGTGGAGAGGCTCACGTGTCCCAGGTGGCCCAGCTGTGGCATTGTGGCCCCCACCAAGTCTTCCCGATGAGCCCACGCCATCTCTGATGATGACCTGTGAGTGATCGTGCCCGGTGCCACACCACGGGAGCGGTCACAGGGCAGGTCTGGGCACCAAGGCACCGACTGGAAGGGCAGCCCTGGTCAGCAAGAGAGGAGGGGAAATGGGGGGCTTGCAGGGGCTGGGGGACGAGCCGGTCCCAGGCTTTAAAGACCCCCAAGAGAGTCCCCGGCTCCCTCAGGAGCCCCTGCCCAGTGACCTCCTTACCCAGTGCCCCAAACAGGACTCTGTCTCTCCCAGGCTTCGGGTCCCCAGTTCCTTGACAACCTTCTGGGGCCCCCCTCCCTGGGAGGGCAGGAACAAGTTAGGAGTCCCCGCTTGCCTGGCTTCCTGTGCCCAGGGCCTGTCCCCAGCGGGCACCAGAGCATGGGTCCGCCTGAGCCAACCGAGCAGAGGCGAGAGGAGACCAGCGAGAAGCCGCGGTCAGGGATGGGGCAGCGATGAGAAGAGACCCGAGACAGCCCAGCCTTCCGGGTTCTTCTTGGGGACCCAGAAACCCGACCTGACCCTGGAGTGCCAGCCGCGTGCTCCCGGCCTCTCCTGCTCCACAGCCTCCAGGCAGTTTCTGCCCCTGGATGAGGCTGGCTGCAAACCGAGCCTTTTTCCTTCCTTTGCTCCTCTCTCACTTTGATGGAGCAGGAGCAGAAAGGCGAAGTCAGCAAAATCCACCCCATTCCCTGCTCCCACCCTGCAGCTGCCTCCCTCTTCCCCACGCCCCAGGGCTGCACACAGTTACCAAGCTTGGAAAGTGCTGGAAAAACAGTGGCAGGGAGGCCATCTGCTGGGAGGCAGGCGAGCTCGGCTCCCAGGGCTGGACCCAGGGCAGGGGTTCCCAGGGCTGCTCCTCACCCAACACCGTCCTGCGGGGGGACAGAGGGGCAGTAGCATTCGGCAAACCCATTGTGTGACAAGCCCTTACGTCTCATTCCATCTTCATAACAACCCATGAGTGGGCGTCACTGTCCCCTTTTACAAACTGAAAGTCTGAGGCTCAGGGAGACGGCACAGCTGAGGACCTGGCTTGAAAGCACCTTCCTTCGGAGCCTGCCCACCCAACTGGGGAAGTGGGGTGCAAGATGCTCTCTGTCCTTTGCTTTCCTGGTGATACTGCCATGTGGTCTGGGTTGCCTAAGAGGAAAGCTCTTCGCCCAGGAGGGCTGAGCGGATTTGCTGGCTAGTCCCCATTTCACAGCATTTGAGTGGCCTCACTGTGACCCTGGTGGCTGCAGAGAATCCCTGCAGGGCGTGGTTTTGTATGGACAACCTAATGGCCTGAGCAGAACTTCACAGTACAGCCCTTCCCAGGCCTCCTAATGTGGGAAAGAACTCAGGCCCACGGTCACTGGCTGTGGCTGCACGGTGACCATCCCTGGGGATGTCCAGCCCTTATTATACACCCCGAGGAGGACAAGCAGGAAGACCTGTATGAAGAGGTGAGTACTAGGGACAGCAGATCCAGGAGACGTGGCTGGTAAAAGGTGTTTCTGCAGCCAGGCAGGAGAATTCGGGCTGGCATGTCCTGGATGTGATTGGAGCATGGGGCCGGGCAGCTCTTACTCAGGGCGCCCCGCATCTCCAGGCCCCACTGCCACACGCCCAGGCTGTCTCTGGGAGGAAATGGGGAACCGGGAGGCTCAGTTCCCCCTGCCTGATGTCCCTGTATCCTTTGCCAGGAAAGTATCCTTGGTACCTCCCCAGTTAGCTGTAACTTCTGACAGATTTATGAATCAGCGTGTTTGGTTTTAGCTGGGTCTCCAACCTGTCCTCTGTGGCACTCCCCGGCACGATTCTGCCTGTGCACGCTCATGGGTACCTACCTTCAAACTCATCCAGGAGAAAACACAAAACACTTTCCTTCCACAATCACCTGTTTGAGGGCAAAATGCCCTCCAGCTGCAGAGCTCCACTCATGGGCTCTTCAACAGCCAGAACCCCAGGTAGGACTGGGTGGCAGAGCCCGGAAGCAGGGGAGGGGTGAGGGGGACGGGCGATGGCAGCCGCTGATCCACCCCAGCTGTTCAAACATCCAAGCCCCCTTCCTTCTTCCTTGCAAAATCCCCGGTCAGCACTCAGGCTTGGCTCGAGGCCACCCTGGCTCCCTGTGTCCCTGCAGTAAACACCTTGCAGAGATTTCCTCCCATGGACTTCACTCAAACCGCAGAGACAGGAAGGCCACCAGCTCTCGGGGAGCCACCAGGGTTGGGTGGAGCAGGGAACGGAATGGATGACCCTGCTGGGCTCAGAGACAAGCATCGGAAGGAGTGTGGGAGGAGGTCAGAGACCACGGTGTTGCTGCACCTGGGTATCCTTGCCTGTGTACCTTCTCCGGGTGGCATCTGCGTGATGTCCCAAGTACCACCATTAGTGACTTTCCTCTTTCAGTGCACTTGATTCCTCTCTACCCATGCTTGGCCACAGCCAACACCAATCCCTCTCTTGTCCTAAACACTCTCCCCCTGATTCCACCTCTAGCTATTGTCCACACTGTCCCTCCATCTGGAGTACCCTTTATCTCTTCTCGGAGTGGCTACATTCCGCCCGCTCTCAAGGCCCCTGATAAAGCTTCCAGGTGGAAAGCTTCTCTTACCATAGTCTGGCCTCATGGTGCCTTGTGTCTTGTGACCCTGGTCATTCTTCACCTTTTATGGTAGATATTTGAGCGAGGGTCATGCCTGCATTCCTGGAACTCCTGAGGCCAAGGTGGGCTGAGTCCACCAAGTGGCCTCTGGGGAGTGCCTGACCCGTGCCAGGGAGGAGGAAGAGGGTTGGCATTTACTGACTCAGTAACTCTGCACTTGCTCATACCCAATTTATGTGTCTCATTTAATCCTCACATAAATACGGCGAAGCAGGCGCTGCCGTCCACATTTCACAGATGCAGCAACTACTGTAAACACTATCATCTTTATTATTTACATTTTCTAATTGTTTGCACTGGGATCTAGAAATAGCATGGATTTTTCTATGCTGATTTTGTATCCAGCAATCTTGCTAAATTCTCTTCTTAATCCTAACAGTGCAACCATGAATTCTTTTGGGTTATCTGTGTAAACAATCACATCATGTGCAAGCAGGTTTTCTTTTCTTTTTTTTTGCTTTTATTTCAATCTTTATATCCTTTAATTTTTAAAAAATTTTACTTTATCTTATTTTCTCTCTTACCGTGCTGGCTGAGACCACCAATACAATAGCAGATAGAAGCTGCATGGGGGTGGGGGGGGTGCCTCTTGGTCTTCTGCCTGACTCTAAAGGGAATGTTTTCAATCTTTCCTCATACTTTATAATGCTTGCTCTAGGATTTCTGTAGATAGCACTTATTAGGTTAAAGAAAATTTTTTTCTCTTCCCAGTTTTCTAAGAGATTTTTGGTCATGAATGGATGTTGAAATTTGTTGCATCTGTTGAAATAATTATGTAGCATCTATCCTTTGACTTGTCTGATGTGAATTACATTAATCTATTTCCCAAAGTCAAACCAACTTTGCATTCCTGGGATAAATTGAACATGGCCATGTTGTGTTATGGTTTTCATTCATTACAAGATTCAGTAGGCTTTGTCTAGAGTTTTGTATCTATGTCCAAGAGTAAGGAAGTTTCTTTTTCCATTGTATTGTGTCTGGCTTGAGTATCAAGATTATACCAGCCTCATAAAAATGAACTGAGGGATATCCTCTTTTTTTCTGACTTCCGGAATATTTTGTGTAGGACTGGAATTATCTGAAACTTGCATGTTTGGTAATGTTTGTCTGTAAAGCTGTCTGAGCCTGATGTTCTTACCGCAGAAAGTTTGAAACTTCGGATTCAGTTCTGGGAGTATTGAGATCAGGGTTCCCATGCTGCTCCACCTTAGAGGACACTTTCATATCACATTGCTTTTGGTGTCAATGTTTAAGTTTTATTTTTCTAAGAATTTATTCATGTCACATACTTTAAAAAACTGTATTTGGATTAAAGTTCATAATATCCTCTGATTATTTTAATAACTTAATTGTGGTATAATTGACATAAATTGACTTTACATATACAAAGCACACAATTTGATGAGTTTTGACATATGTGTATGATGGGATTCAGGACACACTACCCCAAAATATGGTACCTTGGCATTTGAAAAAACAGCAGAAGCAGGAAGGTCTCTCTGACCTTCTCCTGCCCTTCCTCGCTGAAGCAGGCCTAAATGAACTCTCTGACCATCATTGGAAGTAGGTCATAAGACCCTTGTTCCAGAGAAGCCCACCCTCTACCCAGAGGAAAGCAATGTCTTTATCCTTGAAGACACAGAGAAGGCAAGAATCTGAACAGACAGTCCTTGCTAAGCTCCCCCCAGTTAATAACTAGATAATACCCCGTTTGTCCGATCATACTTCTACACGACTATCCATAAAAATGCACAATTTTCCCTGTTTCTTTGGATCTTAATTTCTGAAGGCTCCCAAAGCACATAAAAATTATATTAAATAAGTTTGTATGCTTTTCTCTTGTTGATCTGGTTTTTATCATAGGGGCCGCAGCACAAGCCTTGCCATGGGTGAGCAATCTTTTGTCCCCGACCTATACACTTGCGGAACCATCAACACCTTTGGAGGGTGGTGAGCGTGTGTCTATCAGCCCCAAAAGTTGCCTCACGCCCCTGGGAACTTCCTCCCTCCCCCCTCCCCCCTTCCCTCCAGGTAACTACTGATCTGTTTGACGTCCTTCTACACTTGTCTGCATTTTCTAGAATTTTATAAAATGAAATCATACAATATGTACTCTATTTTGTCTGGCTTCTTTCGTTCAGCATAATTATTTTGAGGCTCAAATAAGTTCTGTGGATAGCGATAGTTTTTATTGCTGAGTAATGTTTCATTGTATGGATACACCACGATTTGTTTATCTTTTCATCTTTCATCTTTCAATGGATGTTTGGGTTGTTTGGCTACTATAAACAAAGCTGCCATGAACATTGGTGTACAAATCTTTAAATGAACACGCGCTTTTATTTCTACCAGTAAAAGAGAGGTTGAGTGGCGGGGTCCTACAGGAGACACATGTTTAGTTTTTAAGAAACTGCCACACTGCTTTTCAAAGTAGTTGTACCATTTTGTATTTTATATTTCCACCAGCAGTGTATGATAGTTTTAACTGTTACACATCCTTGCCAACATTTGGTATGGTCTTTTTAATTAAAATTAAAATTTAATTTAAATAATTAAATTATTAAAAAATTTAAGAGTGTTTGATTAAATTTGTTTTAAATAAAATTAAAATTTAAATAAATTCAATTTATTTAAAAATTAATTTCACTAATTTTATTTAAATGTTAATAATTAAAATTTTAATTAATTAAATGTTAATAATTAATATTTTAATAAAATAATTTAATTTATCTCATTTTGGTCTTAATCTGCATTTACTTGTTTGGTTAATGATGTGGAGCATCTTTTATACACCTGTTTGACATCTGTACTGTATACTTTCCTTGGTGAAGTATTTGCTCAAATTTTTTGTCCATTTATAATTTTTATTTGTCGAATTTAAGGCTTCTTTATGTATTCTGGATACAAGTCTTCTATCAGATATGGGATTTGCAGTTTCTGCCTGTTTGCAACTTACTTTTCATTCTCTTAACAATGTGTTTTGAAGGTGAAAGTTCTTAATTTGGATGAAGTTCAGTTTTTCATCTTTTCCTTTAATGGCCCAAGCTCACAAATTTCTTCTCTTATGTTTTCTTCCAGAAGTTTTAGAATTTTAGGTTTTATATTTAAGTCTGTTACCCATTTTGAGTTAGTTTGTGTATATGATGTAAGATACGGATCAAGGTTGGTGTTTGTAAAATATGGGCGTGCAATTACTCCAGCACCATGTGCTGACCAGACTATCCTTTCTGCACTGAATTGCCTTTGTACCTCTGTTCAAAACCAGTTAATCAAATATGAGGCGGGTCTGGTTATAGCCCATTTATTTGTTCTATTAATCTGTCTATTTTGATGCCAGAACCACAGTGCTTTGATTACTGTAGCTTTGTGCAAAGACCTGAAGTGAGGTGGTGTAAGTCCTCCAACTTAGCTATTCCAAGGCCTTTGCATGTCCAAGTGAAATTTAGAATCAGCTTGTTGATTTTTACAAAACAGCTCTAAGCATTTCGATTGGGATAGAGTGGAGTCTGTAGATCAATCTGGGGAGAACTGACATCTTAACAATATTCAGTCTTCCAATCCATTAGCATGGTATAGCTCTCTACTTATTAAGTCTTTTTTAACCTCTCTCAGCAACATTTTCTAGTTTTCAGTGTATAGGTTTTTCACATCTTTTGTTAGATTTATCCGTAAATATTGCATATTTTTGATATGATTGCAAATGGTATTTTTGGTTTCAATTTCCTATTAGGACTAGTACATAGAAGTACAATCAATTTTTATATATTGGTCTTATATCCTGCCACCTTACTTAACTCACTTATTATTTATTTATAACAGTATTTTTATAGATTCCATAGGATTTGTTGCAAAAATCATCATGTCACCTGCAAAATAAAGGCAGTTTTATTTCTTTGTGATCGGATGACTCTTCTTTCTTTTCTTTACCTGAGTGCACCTGCCAGAGCCTTCAGCACAATGTTGAATAGAAGTGGCGATGGGACGTCCTTGCCTTGCTCCTCATCTTAGGAGAAAAGCATTTATCATGAAGTGTGATGTTAGCTGTAGGTTTTCTGTAATTACCCTTTATCAGTTGAGAAGGCTCTCTTCTCCTCTCTCGTGTTCTATTGCTGAGTTTTCTTCATATTTTCTGTGCATGTTTATGTCATCAAATTTGAAAAAATACTGGTCATTATTTCTTCAAATATTTTTTTCTCCCTTCAAGGATTCCAATTGTACAGCTCTTAGAGGGCTGGAAGGTGTTCCCACATCTCACTGATACTGTATTATTATTTTAAAAAATGTTTTTGGTCTCTTTTCTATCCATGGTTTTTTTTTTAAGTAATTCCTATTGCAATGACTTCAAGTTCACTGAGCTTTCTTCTGCAGTGTTTAATCTGCCATTAATCTCAGCATATTTTTCGTCTCAGATGTTGTAGTTTTTATCCACTTCCCTAGTAATTTTTCATTGAATGCCACACCTTATGAATTTTACCTTGTGGGTTGCTGGATGTGTGGATATTTCTATAACTATTCTTGAGCATTGTTTTGGAATATAGTTAAGATGCTTGGAGACAGATGGATTCTTTTAGGTCTTGCTTTTAAACTTTATTAGGTGGAACCAAAGCAGTGTTTAGTCTAGGGCTAATTATTCCCCAACATTGAAAGAACTCTTTTGAGTATTCTACCCATGACCCATAAATTATGTTATTTTAAATCCTGGCTGATGTTAAGAAAAGCTATTCCCAGGCTGGTGTGAACTTTAATTTTGTAAAGTGATTCTTTCACCAGACTTGGGTATGTTCCCCACATGCATGCACTAATCCATGCTCTTTGAATACCCAGGGGGAATTGCCTGCCTGCAGAATTTTCTCTCTATGCAGCTCTCTCCGCCCTGGGACTCTTTCCTGTGAACTACAGGCTTTTTGGCTTCCTGCAACTCCCAGTTCTACCACCTGAACTCAAGACTCTGTCTGGCTCCCCCAGGACTCCCCTGCCCTGTGCCCTGGTCTGGAAACTCTCAATACAGTAAACTGGGGGCAATTAGAAATGTTCTAAAATTGATGGTTGCACAAATCTGTGAGTATACTAAAAACCATTGAATGGTACATTTTATTCACAATTGGTTAATTGTGTAGTATGTGAATTATATCTCAATAAAGCTGTTATTTTAAAAAAGGAACGACTATACAAGCATGTAGGCTCAGTGGAAAAAATAGCTAGTTTAGAGCTAAATTTTAATTTTTAATTTATTTTGAAAAATTTGTCTTTTAACCAGAATATTTGGTCCATCTATATTTATTGTGATTACTGATATATTTGATTTTATTTCCTCCATCTTATTTTATGCCTATTTGTACAGCTTTTACTGTTTCTTCTCTTTCTTGACTCATTTTGAATTAAATGGACTTGAACCTCACTGAAAAAAACTTACAGGAAGAAAACAAATAATAGGAGCATAAATTAATGTTGCTCACGAATGCCCCAAAACCTAGCACTTGAAATGTCTGTCTGTTTTGAGATGAGCTTTGCCTTCTCCATGGGACTCTGTCCGTAAGTGCAGCTCCTCTGTGATCTATTATATGGCCAGTCATAAGACAAGGTCCAGCTTTGCATATGTATTGAGTTCCAGTCCCCCCTCTACTAGTTAAGCAGTTTTATTCCCTCTTTACAGTCATGTGTCACTTAACAATGGGAATACATTCTGAGAAATGTGTCATTAGGTGATTTCTTCATGCAAACATTATAGGGTGTACTTACATAAACCTGGCCGGTATGGCCTGCAATGCACCGAGGCCACATGGTACATAGCCTAGTGCTCGCAGGCTATGAACCCCTACAGCATGTGACTGTACTGAATACTGTAGACAATTGTAACGCAGTGGGATTTGTGTATGTAAACATATTTAAACATAGAAAAGGTAATTTATTACACTATGACGTTAGGATGGATGATGACTGTGTTGTCACCAGGTGATAGGAGTTCTTCAGCTCCATTATAATCTTATGGGACCATTGTCATGTATGTGGTCTGTTGTTGACCTAACATTGTTATGTGCCACATGACTGTATATTCTTTTAATTGTTATCCTTGTTATTATTGTCCAGTATTTTAGTTCCATCTTGTTATATTAGCTTCCCCCACAGCAATTAGGCATCATTACTATCGTATATACCATTATTATGTTTTGAATTTGATATCCACACAGCTACCATCATCTTTGCTGACTTTTTTTTGTTTGTTTGTTTGTTTGTGACAGGGTCTCGCTCTGTCACCCAGGCTAGAGTGTGGTGGTGTGATCATAGCTCACTGCAACCTCAACCTCCCAGGCTCAAGCGATCCTCCTGCCTCAGCCTCCTGAGTGGCTAGGACTAGAGGCATGTACTAGCACACCCAGCTAATTTTTTAAAAATTATTTTTTGTAGAGATGGGGGTCTCATTATGTTGCCAGGCTGGTCTCAAACTCCTGGCCTCAAGCAATCCTCCTGCCTCAGCCTCCCAGAGTGCTGGGATTATAGGCATGAGCTAATGTGCCTGACCTGCTCACAATTCTTTCTGGTATCTCAGGGCTTCCAACTCTGAGATATTTTCCTTTCTGCCTAGAGTACATTAAAAAAAAAAAAAAGCCAGCTTTGTTGAGATATAATTTGCATACCATATAACTCATTCATTTCAATTGTACACTTCAGTGGTTTTTAGTATATTCACAGAGTTGTGAAACCATCACCACAATCAACTTTAGAACATCTTTGTCACGCCAACAAGAAACCTTATAATCATTAGTAGTCACTCCACATTTCTTTCCAAATCCCCCAGCCCTAGACAACCACTAATCTACTTTTTGTCTCTGTGGATTTCTCTATTTTAGACATTTTCCATAAATAGAATCATACATATGTGGTCTTTTGTGTCTGGCTTCTTTCACTTAGCATAATGTCTTCAAGACTCATTGTGTTGTAGCATGTACAGTGTAGTATTCCAGTGTATGAATATACCACATTTTATGTATGCATTCATCGGCCACAGGATATTTGAGTTGTTTCCACTTTTTGGCTATTATGAATAATGCTGCTATGAGCATTAGTATATAAATTTTTATATGGATGTATGTGTTCAGTTTTCTTGGATGTATAACTAGGAGCGGAATTGCTGGGTCATATGGTAACTCTGTGTTTAATGTTTTGAGAAATTGTCAAACTATTTTCCAAAGTGGCTTCACTATTTTACATTCCCACAAGCAATGTGTGAGGGTTCTAATTTCTCGACATCCCTGACAACACTTTATATTTTCTTCTTTTTAAAAAAATTTTCACCACCATAGTGGGTATGATTTGCATTTCCTTGATGGCTAATGATGTTGAGCATGTTTGTATGTGTTATTACCATTTATATGTGTTGTTTAGAGAAATATCTATTCATGTACTTCGCCTATTTTTCAATTGGATTATCTGTCTTTTTAACATTGAGTTGCAAGAGTTCCTTACATATTCTGGATACTAGTCCTTTATCAGATATGATTTGGAAATATATTTCCCATTCTATAGCTGTTTTTCACTTTCTTAATAATGTCTTTTGAAGCACAAATGTTTTTAATTTTGATTAAGTCCAATTTATCTAGTTTTTTGTTGCTTGTGCTTTTGGTGTCGTATCCAAGAAGGTTTTGCCTAAACCAGGGTCACCAAGATTTATACTCATGTCCCTATGTTTTAGGAGGGTTTTATAGTTTTAGCTCTCCCATTTAGGTTTATGATTCTTTGTAAGTTAATTTTAGTAGTGTATGGTGTAAGGAAAGGATCCAATTTCATTCTTTTGCATATGGATATCCAGTTGTTCTAGCACCATTGGTTGAAAAGAATATTCTTTCCCCATTGAATTGTCTTGGCACCCTTTTCCATAAATGTACAGTTTTATTTCTGGATTCTCAATTCTGTTCCATTGATCTACATGTCTATTTTTTTCTACCACTACCACACTGTCTTGATTATTTCAGCTTTGTATTAAGTTTTAAACTCAGAAAGTGTGAGTCCTCCGGCTTCGTTCTTTTTCAAATTTGTTTTAGCTATTCTCGGTCCCTTAAATTTCCATATGAAATTTACAATCAGCTTGTCAATTTCTGTAAAACAGCCAGCTAGGATTTTGATAGAGGTTGCATTGAATTTGTAAATCGGAATGTATTGCCATCTTAACAATATTAAATCTTCCAATCTATAAATAGGAGAAATCTTTGCATTTATTTGTCTCTCTTAATTTATTTCAACAATATTTTGTGGTTTTTAGGGTGCAAGGATTGCCCTTCTTTTGTTAAATGTATTCTTAAATGTTTTATTCTTCGCGATACTATTGTAAGTGGAATTGTTTTCTTCAATCCATTTTTGGATTATTCATTGCTAGTGCATAGAAATACAATTATTATTGTTATTATTTTATTATTTTGGAGACAAGTTCTGTCTATGCTGCCCAGGCTGGAGTGCAGTGGCTATTCACAGGTGTGATCATAGTGCCCTGCACCCTCAAACTCCTGATCTCGAGCGATCCTCCTTTCTCAGCCCTCTGAGTAGCTAGGACTATTGGCATGAGCTGCGGTGCCCAGCTTATTTTTGTACATCGGTCTTGTATCCTGCAACCTTGCTGAACCTATTTATTTGTTCTAACGGTTCTTTAGTTGATGCCTTAGGAGTTTCTATATACAAGAACATGCCATCTGCAGATAAAGATAATTTTATTTCTTCCTTTCCAATTTGGATGGCTTTTATTTCTTTTTCTTGCCTAATTGCCCTGGCTAGAACATCTAGTATGATGTTAAATAGAGTTGGTGACAGCAGACATCCTTATCTGTTCCTGACCTTAGGGGGAATAAAGTACATTTAGAATGTGCTTTAGTGGGGTCCCTGGTGGTAACCTTCTCAGAGTTAGTGTATCTTTGTTCTTGACATGTGAATTCACTAGATAGAGAATTTTCAGTTAAGAACTATTTTATTTCAGCAATATAAATTTCAAATATACTAAAAATATTATTTCAATGTCTTCTAGATTGAATTGCTGCTGCTGAGAAGTCTATTTCATGTGGTGTTTTTACTTGTTTGTTTTTTTGTCTCTCTGGTTGCTTTTATGATCTCTCTCTCTTTTTAAGCTCCATTTCTTTTTAATCGGCCAGGTGCAGTGGCTCACGCCGGTAACCCTAGCACTCTGGGAGGCCAAGGTGGGAGGATCACCTGAGCTTAGGAGTTCGAGACCATCCTGAGCAAGAACAAACCCCATCTCTACTAAAAATGGAAAAAATTAGCCTCTGCTAGAAATAGAAAAATTAGCCGGGCATCATGGACTGTGCCTGTAGTTCCAGCTACTCGGGAGGCTGAGGCAGGAGGATCACTTGAGCCCAGGAGCTGGAGGTTGCTGTGAGCTAGCCCTGATGCCATGGCACTCTAGCTATTTGTCTGGGAGATGCGAGCCCCTTGGGAGGAAGAGAGAAGAGCCAGTGCTGGGAGTTGGAATTTTGGCCTTTGGCCATATGGAGGACAGAAAATCCCTGCAACCTAAGCAAGGAGCAGTGCTGGGAATTTCCAAGGGTGGCACACCTGGGGCCCACTCCCACGTTGTGCCCCACACTGGGAGACGGCTGCAGTGGTCCCAGAAAGCGAGTGTTGACCTGGTAGCTTGAGAGCATCGGTGAAGAGTCATTGCCCTCATCTAACCATGGCAGCAAAGGACCAGCCATTTAACTTTGAAATGGACCTTGAGGAATCAGGAATGAACATCCCACAGGCAGCCAAGACGGACTGGGGTCTCCTTGTAAATGGGGCCGAGGACTGATGTTCATATTCTCATTTAAGCTTCACACCCACCTCCTGAGGCAGATCCTGTTATTATCCTCCTTAAGCTGAAGCTCAGGGAGATAAAGTCACTTGTCCGGGGTCACCAGGCTGGTGAGTGGAGGAGCCTCAGTGTGCACTTGGACTTGTCTAGCTCAGCCTCCAGGACCACGACTGTCTGAGCTGAGCAGCCTCCGGCTAGGGGACGCGGCAGACCACCGAGGACGTGGGCTGAGCGTGCTGAGCCTGGGCTGAGGACCTTCACGTCTGTCCCGGGGGACAGGCCCCTCCCCCACCCAGCATGTGTCATCTTCACAGGGGCAGCCAAGGGTGAAGGGTAAGTGGGCCGGGGGCGGGGTGGGACCCAGGAGGGTGACGTCACCGCAGCGCTTAGTAATGCTTTGGCAGAGCCTGAAGCTCCCACCTTGGGAGAGGGAGCAGGAGCGGCAGCCCTGGAGCCAGCAGCGAGGAGGCTGCCAAGTCTGCGATCAGCGTGGGCGCCATGCCAGGAGCACCCCAGACCAGGCCTCCTGGGCAGGGGGGCCTCCAGGGGAGGAGAGACACTCTTGCTATCCTGGGAGGGGACTCTGGGAAGCGGAGTGCGTATCAGATCGAGTGCTGGGGATCATCGCACCGTCTGCCTGTCAGTCTGACCCGCAAGGCTGGCGGCCAGCCGTCGCCTGATCGATGCCCGACTGTCTGACCGCCTGACCGCTTTCTCCCTTCCCTGGCTGATGGGCTGTCTGACTGATTTACGTGACTGACACTTGGAGATGCCAGGAACCATGCGCCGAATCCCTGTCCACACCGTGAGACTCTGGGCTGCGCTCTGAACCTGCTGTCACCTCTTCTGAACGCCAGGGTCAGGCGGAAGGAGGGAGGAAATCGACATCTACTGAGGCTTATCAATGCCCAGCCTCGGGCCAGGTGCCAGAGAGTTAGAGCCAAATCGGACAAGGGCCTGCCCTCAAGGAGCACACGTTCTAGTGGGGGAGACAGTCACACCGTGATGACTGAAGCCAGAGCACTGAATAAGCCGGACTCACGGGGGCAGTGGGGAGCAACTTCATTCTTGTCACCCAATGTCTCTTTACAATTCAGTCACAGGAGGAAGTTCTCCCTCACTCCCGGACAAAGACTCAGGCAGTGCCACAGTTTCCAGATGATCAAAATTCCAAGGTCACTTTAAATTGCAAACACAGAGTCAGGTTAACATCACAAGCGTCTGGTCCCAGGTAAGAGTCGCACCTGTGAATTTGGGTTAAAGCTCATACTCCTTTCTGCCATTGGCAGGCGGCAAGCTGGAGAAAAGGGTTGACCTCCTTTCTCCCCTGCACAGGACCTTGCTCTGTGACCCCCGCCCCCATGTTGCTACAGGCTGAGTGTCTCTAATGCAAAAATCCAACGTCCAAAATGCACAATCTGAAATTTTTGAGTCCCGTCATGATGCTATAAGTGAAAAATTCCACACCTGACCTGTGCTTTCTGATGGTTCAATGTACACAGACTTGGTTTCATGCACAAAATTATTGAAGACATGGTCTACAAGTAGCTTCAGGCTATGTGTACAAGGCATATACGAAACATAAATAAATTTTGTGTTTAGACTTGGGTCCCCTCCCCAAGACATCTGTTTATTCATGTGCAAATATTCCAAAATCCAAAAAACATCTGAAATCTGAAATCCTTCTAGTCCAGGCATTTTGGATAAGGGATGCTCAACCTGGATTTGGAGTTCCAGAGGCTGCCGGGGCACAGCCAGGGCGGGAGAGGCATCAGGGGAGGAAGAGTTTACTTGAGTGGCCCTGTTGAGAGATGGCTTCTGCTCATGGGGCCGGCAGAGGGCAGCGCTGACTCTGGGGTCCCTTGGGATGCCCCCACCCTTTCTTCCCACACTGTGGGCCCGGTGCCTCCTCCAGGGGCTGGTCCCCCCACCTCTGGCTTTCGTTGTCCACCAAGCACAGACTCTGTCGAATTGTTCCCAAAATACTCTACCCACATAACCCTGAGGAGGAAGGGGAGGAGGAGGAGGGGGAGCTGTGTTTTGTGAAACTCCCTGGCAGCCCAGGCCCATGTTTAGACACAGAAAACACACGTGTGTCCTCTACTCTTGCAAGCTCTGGGGGTCCCGTTGCATCCCACCTCAGACACGCCTCCCTCCACACATGCCCAGCAGGCAGCAGCCCTTTTCTGGCCCTTTTAGATTTCCCTGGAGGGAGCCTACTATGTCCAGGCTCTGTCCCGACCTGCCAGAGAACATGTTACCCCCTTCTCATGGTCCACAGGGAGGCTCCTGACCAGGCCCAAGAGAGGGAGGGGTGGGTGCTCCCAAGGCTTCCTGTCACAGGGGCTGGAATCTATGCATCTTCAGACCTGCCTCCCAGGGAATCCTTTCGACAAAATTTCTCTCCTGCTCTCCAGCCACCTGACACTTTTATACCCTCAACACAGGTCATTAGCCCGTTCTCGGCCCAAGCTTCCACTGTGGCTCTTGTTCCATGAGGACCACTTGTCTGCCCCCAGTTGTGCTGCTCCCCTGGGTCCCCAAGCCCAGGAAAGGGGACTTCAGCATCCTCCACTGCTCCAGCTGTACCCGGGAGTCTTCTCTGACCCCTGCTTTCTAACCCCAGGGGCTCCCTCGCTCTGTGGACTGGTCCATCCTAGGCTGAGCAGCTCATCCCACACGCCCAGACCCTCCCAGTCTTGAGTCCCAGGAAATCCCTCAGTCCCAGGCAGAGCAGGATGGCTGGACACCAGCTCCGTCTCCCCTGATGCAACAGGTCCAGGTCGCTGGCACCTCTTGCTCAGACAACCGGCCTCCTACGGGGCTCCCTGCCCCGACTCAAGCCCCCCAGCCTGCTCTGCACACAGCAGCCAGAGTGCCCCTTTAAAGACGCCGGTACAGCCCTGTCCTTCCCCTGCAACCACCACCACCCCTCAGCCTCCATTCCTTATCCCCGCTCACCCCCCACCCTCCTCTCTCCCTGCCCTGTGCCCACTGCCCCAGCCAGTCCCTTGAGAAGCACCCTTAAGCCTTGGCACCTGCTCCTTCCCCTGCCTCCCTGCCGCCCCCAGCCGTCCAGGTGGCTCCCATCTCCTGCCTGCAGATCCTTCCTGTCTCTCCAACAGCCCGGACTCTAAGGCTCTGCAAGCGGCGTCCTGCTGGAGCTCTCGGAAGGCTCCGGTGAGTCCTATAAACTTTACCGGGCAATTGCAGCTCACTGCTAGAACTCCCACAGGGGCACGATGCCAGTCAGACATCAAGGGTTTGCTCTGTATCAGACAGCACTTCTTTTTAAAAAATTACTCAAAAAAGCTGCCTTTTTAAATTTAGCTCTCTGCCTCTGCACTGGTGCCGTCGACACTTCCACGACGACTTTCTGCTTCTCGATAAAGAAAGCAAAGCACGCTTGATCTTGTCACAGACGCATTTAGCGCACAGGGAGCCACCGCGGGCCCTGCTGACATGGGTTTTTTTTTTTTTTTTTTAGACAACCTCAGAAGAACTTTAAGTCTCACAGCGCGAACGCCTCGAAGTCGGCCTGGGCACACGCCACATGCAGACGCCGGTGCTTTCTCAGCCTTCTGGGTGTCAAGGTAAACAATTGCACAGCCAGGGACGTGGTCAGGAGAGCTCCTGAGGGCAGATGTGAAGGAGGAGCAGGAGTTAGGAGGGGGAACAGAGGGAGGTTGTTCCAGGGGCCGGAGGAGCACAGCTCATTTGTGACCAGGATATTAGGACAGAGGACTTCAAGGCACTAGCGGAGTTTGGGGACTAGCAGCCTAGTCCAGGACACGGGGCGAGCCAGTGTGGAGGCATGACCTGCCCCACAGCCCAGGAGCCCGGCAGGGCATCCATGCATGGGCAAGAGCTACTCGCCCTGAGCAGGGAGGCTGCAGGCCTGAGGCTGAGCTGCGGGGCTGGGAGTCAGGTGGTTGAGTCCACACCCTCTGCGGATACTCATTCGTCTGCTGTGCAAGCTACTCAACCTCGCTGAGTCCCCTCAGTTTTCTCCTCTGTGAAATGGGATGATGCTAAGAATCCTGAGAGCTTTCTTAGGGCTATTGTGGGAGTGGCTAAGAGAATGTGTGCAAGGGCAATGTGCTTACAAATGTTAGTTATCAGCGTCTGGTGTGATCAGTAGCCCTGGGAATTTGCTATCCCGCTTCCGGAGGTCCAGAAAGCCAGAGTGACCAGTCCAAGGTTTCTCAGCCAGAACGGGCCTCCCGTGCAGAGATCTTTGCAGCACCAGAGTTGCCTCAGGGGAAAGCTACCATGTGCGGTTGTGGGACACGGGGTCCCCTCCTAGCCTAGAAGACCCTCAGGGCTCACCCCTCTCCCCTCTGTCCCCCTCCTCCCACACACTGCTGAAGGCCCCTTGCAGCTAGACTCTGGTTGCCCAGGGCTCCTGGGTGGGGGCCTGCTTCCAGCCTGAAGGAGACACCCTTGCGAGGGCTGGGCTCTGGGCCCCTTGGAGGCCTGTGACCAGCCATCTCACCAGGGACATGATTGCCCCAGGAGAAGACAGCCTGGACTCTCCCCGAGTTTCCCATTTGTGAACAGTTCAACCAGGGAGGGGAAGGGCCCCATGCCCAGGGCCTGGTGGTGGATGGTGGCAGCGGTCCAGCCGCTGAGCACAGGGGTGGGCGGGGTGGGTTGGGATGAAGGATGGCTGTGACTGTCACAGGGAGAGGAGGCAGCCTGTGAATATTTCTCCCCCACCAGCGCATGCCACCTCCTCCTGTCCTGCTTGGCTGGCTGCCGCCACAGTACCACACAGGGCCCGAGCATCAGGACAAGAGCCAGCCAGCTCTGAGAGTCGGGGACATGGTCCAGCAGCCCTGCTGCCCTTTCTTCCTCCTCTCAGCCTTGCACCCCTTCCCTGCCTTACACAGAGTCATCCACACACAGAGCCCAGGGGAAGTGTCAAAATCCCCTTTTATAAAAAGCCACAGCTGTGGTGATGGAGCAAGAGGAGACCCTGCCTGAATTCAGCCACACCTGGAATCAAGTCTGTCCTGGCCACTTGCTAGTTAGGTGACCTCAGGGCAGACACTTCACCTCTCTGGAACCTCCGTTTTCTCACCTGTGAAGTGGGGATGGTCCTAACCCTGTGTAGGGGTTACCTGGGCGGAGTGAGGGCCTGGCGTACAATAGGGATCCAGAAAATGTGTCATGAGAGAAAGAACACTCTAGAAATGAGCACATAACAGTCCCACAATAAATATTTGCTGATTACATAGGAAGTGGGATCAAAAAGAAAGAAATTATTCTAACATCTGTGACTTTTGTCTTTGTTTCCACAAGCCCAAAGGAGGTAGAGGCATTGGCTGGGGGCGAGAAGAACAGGGAGAGATAGGGCATAATTCTCGGGGAACAGAAGGCTGACAACATTCTCAATGATGTCAGCTCCCGTGTGCAGAATACATTACAGTCTCTCAAGGGCTGCGGGTTCACTCTGACATTAAGACTGGTCTGGGAATGAGACTCAGAAACTGAGTCCGTGAAGACAGACTTTAGGTTCTCATCTCGTTTCTGCCTCTACTGTTCAGCAGCCTTAGACCAGACCTGTGTCTTCTCTGAGCCTCTGTTTTCGTATCTGTAAAATGAGGATCCAGATAAATACCAACTCTCAGAGCTAGTGTGAGGGTTAAATGAGGTGATATATGTCAAGTACTTGGAACTGGACTGGGCATACAGAGGGCCCTCCGCAAATGGTAGCTGGCATTGTTATTACCTAAGTCATCATCCTATCAGCTGGCTACTGCTGTGTAATGAACTACCCCCGAATCTAGGGCCCGAAACAACCACCATTTGTTCAGCTCATGAATCTGCATGTTAGCAGTTCAGATTGGGCTCAGCTGGGTGGTTCATCTGGCCTTCTCTTGCATCTGTGGTTGGCTTCAGGTGAGCCAGTGGTTCTGCTTCTGAGGGTGGGTTAGCTGGTATCTGGGATGATGGGGTACTGGCCCACTTGCCTCTCATCCTTCAGCAGGCTAAGCTGGGCTTCTTCACATCCAGTAGCAGGGTTTGGAGAGAGAGAGAAAGAGGGAGAGAAAGGAGGGCGTGTGCAAGATCTCTTGAGACTTAGGCTCAGAATGCACACCATCCCTTCTTGAATATTCTGTTGGCCAAAGCAAGTCACAAGACCAGCCAAGATTCAGGGAGGTGCTAGCTGCATAGTCACGTTGCTGACAGCATAGATACAGGAAGGGGGATAAGTGACTATTTTTGCAAACAGCTGACCACGGTGCAACTAATTAGAGGACACTTGGGGCAAGAGCTGGGTCTCTCGCCTCCCAGTGCAGTGAAAATCACCCCAGCTGCCCACTCTGGCCTGTGATACCAGCAGAAAAGCTGCTGCCCTCCCAGATGGCTTCTCCACTCCACTCTCCATCCCCCAGTCAGAGCCAGGCTGCCACCTTCAAGTTCCTTTCCCCAAGAGATGGAAACCAGACTCCATACAGGGCTGGGCACATGCATCCTATGGCCTGCGTGCCCCATGGATAGACCCAGGGTGGAGTCCCTGTCCCCTCAGTCCTCAGAGGAAGGAAATATACCCTGCCCACCTGGACAACCCCTCAGCCCCTGCTAAATAAACTCATCAAACTATCCTGAAGAGGGGTTTTAGACCATCCCAAGCTACAGATGTTTTCCCTTGGCCTCCTGGAAAGGGGTTTCCAGCCCACATTGAATAGAAGGCCCAGAGAAGTTCCCCGTGCAGGGGCTGGGGGATGCCCAGTTCTCATTTGTGTTCACACTTTGATTGGTTCCTGTGTGACCTCTTGATCTCTGGGCCGGCCAGCCTGTGCCCTGTGTTCTGGTGCAGTGGCAGCCGCCACGGTGTCCCAGGCAGTGAGGACCTCAGGTAATGACAGCCAGTCTGGCCACCAGCTTCTTTGTCTCATCCTGTGCTCTTACTGGCAGGTAGAGGCAGGGCCATGATCACCTTGCTGCTCTCTCTGTCCCCAACAGGGGCTCTTTTCTGGTTTATGTTTATGTTCATTAGACTGTTGTTCACTAGACTGTAGACCCCGTAACACTGGGGACCTAGCTCATCTTGGTGATCCTCGATTCCTTCCACAACACCTGGCATGGAGTGCATGCCTAATAAATAGTTATTGTATGAACTGATAGGTGAAAAGTTGGATTTGAGTTGTGCCTCCTCAGAAGGGGCCCACCTCCTCCACCCCTTCTCTGAACCAGGGGTCTGCATCCCATTAGCCTTGAGGCCTAAAAGACACTGGACACAGACTCAGGGCCCCAGGCCCCAGTGTCTCCACTAACCATGTGACTGTGGAGGTGAAGCTGTCATGTGTGGTCCTACATGACCACACATTGGAGGTTGCTCACGGCTGACTCCAGGGGAAGCCATTAATTTAGACTACAATGTGAATGACTCCTGGGTTTGTGCTGTGGAGCAGCAAGCAACTTAGTTTTTCCAAGTTTTGGTTTCCATACTGTAAGGGGGTAGGGGGAGCAATCATGTCTTTCTTATTGGGGTATCAGGGTTAAGGTTAACTCTAAGTGAATGGTGGCCGCTGTGACGATGATGATGACTGGGAAAAAGAAAGGGTGCCGGGATGATGCCCCATGCCTGCTGGGGGCCGCCATACCCTCTGCAGTGGCCCTGCTGCCTCTCTGCTGCAGCAACTCATGCCTCCCTGCAGGGATGGCCCAGCTCCCATCCCCAACTCCCCTGCTGGGCTCCTGTCCACTGCATGGTTCTCACTCCTGCTCTCTGTCCCTCCTCTCTGTGGGCGCCCTTGGGTGTAGAGCCTGCCCCTCTGCGGATAGGCCTCTCTCCTTCCACCCTACCAGTCCTCCACCTACCCACCAGGGGGGTTCCTTGACACCTCCCTGTGAAGGAGTTTGGATGCCACCCCCAGGGCCTGAGCCCTCCATGGGCCAGGACTGAGAGGAGTGGCTGCTGGGATCCCAGGGAGTGTGATGCCGGGGCGGAGGGTGGACCCCTCACTCCCACCAGCTGCTACCAGCACGCCTCCCACCCACACAGCCGCAGGAGGCTGCCAGGGGCCTCCTGAGCTCCCGCCTTCCACTCCCCACCTCCCCACCGGGCCCTCTGCACTTCCAGCATCCTGCAACAGTTCCGCTCCTGTCCCCAGGGGTGCTGCTCCAGGCATCTGAGGTGAAGTGGGGAGGAGCTTGGCCCTGGGCCTGCCCTCCCCCCAGCCCAGAAGCCAGGTGCTGGGGAAATGACGTCCAAGGGGGCAGCTGGGGACAAGGGGACATCTGTACCTTCCCACTGGGCAGGAGGCTGAGCGCAGACTGTCCCAGCCTCTTGGACCCACCAGCCCTCCCTGCCCTGGAGGTTCCACGTTCCTGCCCGGGAGTTGGGAATCACAGCCCGGTTCTCCAGAAGAGACAGCAAGAGGTGAGGGCATCCAGCCCTGCCGCCCCGCGCGCAGGAGCTGTTTGGTCTGCTTGATTTCAGGGGGCAAGGAGGTTGCCAGGGGAGTGTCTGAGTCCTGCACGGCGGCGAGGCTGGAGGGGCCTGGCTGAGTGACGAGCGCCGCCCCCTTTCCTGTTTGTCCCACTTGCTGTTCATGCTTCTACTTCCTTCCACAGGACGGGGCCTTGGGTGGGCCCCAGGGGTCCCCAGCCACGTTCAGCTTGGACTGTGCTGTCAGCAGTTGGCAACCGTGTGCTGGCGCGGACCTGCATACGGAGGGGAGGGTGCCGGCGTACCCGTGTGTGCCACGTGTGCACACATGTCCTGGTGTGTCGGCGTGTCCAGGGTTCTCTGCATTCACCAGACACAGGCGCCGTGTGGCAGGGGCATCGTGCGCGTTCACTGCCGCGTGCTTAGAGGACTAAAACTGTGTTTGGCGAAGAGTCTATGCCATTAAGTGTTCACGCAATGAATGAATGAATGAATGAATGAATGAACGAACGAACCTTAGCCCACAGGTGCTATTCCCCAGGGAATAGCCACACTTGGCCCTGAGGAAGATGACAACTGGGGTCTCTGTCCTCTGCAGGGAAGGAGGTGGTGGCAGCTTAGTCCAAGGTCTGCCCTGGTGGCTGGATGCTCCGGTGACATTAGTGTCCCCCACACCCTGCTGCTCTTGGCCTGGGGGCCTTGCTCACCTGGAAGACGTCAGGGCAGAGGCTGGGGGTGGCTCTGTGGGGAGACGGAGGGAGTCAGCAGCCAGAACAGGCCCAAAAGTCCAGGCTGGAAGACACCAGCACTTCCTGCCCACTATGGGCCGCCCGCAGCTTGGTCCAAGGGTAGAAGGGCTGGGGGTTCCTTGCAGCTGGGAATGGACTGAGCCCTCAGAGGGTTTCAGAGCCACTGCGTGTGTGCACATGCGCTCACCTGCACACACGCTGGGCTGACATGCGGCAGGACTCGCCCATACAGCCATGCCAGTTATTAAAGTCGTGAAATGGTCTATACTGGCTGATGAAAGTCCCCTAGCCCAACCCCTCAGAGCCCCCGTGCAGCCCGCCAGTCCACACGAGGGTCCCAATCGCGCTCCAGCCCGGCTTCCATTCCCATGGGCCAGTGTCCTTGCCAGCCACTCCCGCCCCCAGCTGAAAGTCCAGTTTCCTGAACACATCCTAGGCCCTGTTTGCAGACTCCCCAGCAAGCTGTGGGTGGGCAGTGCCAAGGGGCACCCTATGTCCTCCTGCCCAGGGGTGCCCACGTGCCTGTCCACTGAACAGCAAGACTCTTGGCCGGGACCTCGGTGGAGAGCTGAGAGCCCGCAGAAGACCTCACAGCAGCTCAACTGGGCCAGCAGCCCAGGGAGGGAGGCCAGAAGGGATGGGGGCTCAGCACAGATGATCGGCTGCAGGGGCCCCTTCAGGGATCAGAGAGATGGGTCTATGGCCCCTCCCTGCCAGAACCCCACAGGCCTGGGGACAAGGGGGGCACTGACACTGGGTCCTCCCCAGGAGGTTGCAGTGAGGGGCCCAACAGGCTTGGTGCTTGTCACATGCCCCACAAGGCACCAGAGCCCACATTGGAACTCTGTCATTGTCTGCCCCATTGATGGCCCAAGCCCTTCCTCAGGGCAGGAGCCGGGGTGGCCACGAATCTCCCTGGCACCCAGCGGCTCAGAGTCCAGCGGAAGCTTCAGGTTCTCCTTATCTGACGAAGGTCCCCAGCCTGCAGTCAGGGACTGAGCTTTGTGCTGCGACTCAGCTGTAGCCTCCTCACTCCACCCTGCCCTGCCCACCAAGCTGTCCCCCTGCCAGCCGTCCTCAGGGCAGGAGCAGCACGTGGGCCCGCTGTGGTGCAGAGTGGACAGTCAATGTGCAACAGGTCCCCATCACTCTCCCATCAGCACTGCTTTTGCCTGTGGCCAGGAGGTAGCGTGGCGGAGGGGCTGGTCGCATGGACTCTGCAACCAGGTGGCCAGGCTGTGACACCCAGCTCCTCCTCTTAGCAACAGCAGAATGTGGGGGAAATTATTTCACCTCTTGTTCTTCGCTGTCCTCACCTGTAAAATGGGGATAATGGTGACCAGGCACTTCGCAGCAGTGACAGTCATGCTAGTACGGAGCATGTGCTATCTGGGCACCAACTGCTATGTAAAACTGTTGCCCACCTGCCTCCTGTGCACTCATTGGGCCTCCCCAGGCCCTCCCTGGCAAACAGCCCAGCATCTGTGCCCACTGCGGACAACCAGCACACGGTCGAGTACACAGGGGGCTCATTTTTGCTTTTTGACCCAATGACTTCTCTTGTTTCCATCACAAAGGGCTATCAAGTTTGGTGTGTTTGGGGGTGGTCTTGAATTCTAGATTCCAGCCAGCCACATTTTTTTCTAGTAGCTAAGCGTGTGTACACCTTGGGAAATGAGAACTACATAACTGACAAAGTTTTCCCTTTTTTGCATTGGCCACCAGGAAGCTCACAGGCAAAATTATATATTGTTGAACCTAGCAATGAGAGCTCAAGGATGGCAAGTGCTTTCATTTTGCATTCCAACTAGATTGACTGATGGTGCTGAATTGAGGGGTCTGAGGCTACAGTGAGTGATGTTGGCCATAAGCATGGCCAGGGTGCATCCAAGCTAAGAAAATGAGAACAGTGATCAGTTAGTGATGTCTGCTGTGAGTGCGGCCACAGAAAGCATAGTATGTGTGCAGCTTACGTTTGTCGTCAGAAGGTAGTAACCTTATGGGCAACTCAGCTGTGTTTATTTCACCCAAGCCTACACTTCCTCGTAAATTTACATCTTCCCTGTTATGTTTTATATCATATGCACTTCCTTTGTGAAACAAGGCAAGTTGTACATACAGAGAACTGGACCGGCTTCACTTGGAGCCCCCAGCTGTTGAGCATGATAAGCAGCTGCAGACAGTCTCTGGTTGCGGCAGGGAACAGCCCCCGCAGACCCTAAGCCTACGTCAGCCCTGGGTGCTGGGCTTGCCACCTGCCACAGGGCTGAAAGTGGCCACGTCCTGGATCTCAGCCACAGAAAGTCTCTTGCAAGGAATTAATTAGGTTCAGATCAAGAGCTGGACCGTCCCTAAAGTGTACCTCCTCCTTGCTGAGGTCAAGGCTTTCTGGCCTGGGTCCTCCCATCCCGTCTCGTCTGTGGCTACACTCTACCAGGCCCTGAGAATCTTAAAGCAACGTGATTCGGGAATCGCCTCAGAGGGCTGCGAAAAATGCAGATTCCATGTCCTCATCCCAGATTTGCTGCAATGGAATCCTCGAGCCCTGGAATCTGCATTTTCCCAAGCGTCCCTGCTGGAGGGAGAGACCCCCAGGCCTGCGGCTGGTGTTCTGGCTCTGCTGGGCTCCTAGGCTGGGGCAGCAGCGCCACCTGCTGGGCTCTGCAGAAACACCACCTGTTGAGCACCCGGCAGCCCAACTGGGGAGGCAGGAATCCCCCCACCCACCACCCCATCCTCCTCCAGCAACCCGGAGAAGTGAGAGAAGAGGAGACAAGGCCAAGTGCCCTCTGGGCTTCATGACGCCGGGAGCAGGGTGCATGGGGCTCAGCCGTGGGAGCCATGCTCAAGGAAGAGCTTCCTTTAAAGTCTCGTATTCCATCTTAAGAAGTCCCTTGAATTCTGCACATTATTCTATCACATTTCTTTAGTATGAAAATGTTTCCTTTCACAAATCTTCGAAAAACAGATGTTCTAGAAAGAGAGGCAAGAGGCAAAGTTATCCTGCGGTTTCACTGGAGGCACCTGTACCCTAGTCTCAGAAGAAGGAATGGGACGTCTGATCTACACATGTGTTAACACAAAAATCAAGCCCGGGGACCCCAGCAGCCAGGCAGGCTGCAGAGCCTGGCCCATCACGCTCCTCGTGCATCAGGCTGAAGAGGGAGCCGAGATCCCTGGGGGATGGCAGCGAGGTGCCCACCGCTCTGTCCAGCAGACCCGGCCACTCTGCGCACCCTTCTCCGCCTGGTCCTCCCCTGCCCCAGGAAGTGGCACCCCCACCATTTCAGGCTGGATCATTACAAATCCTCTTTAATAGTCAGTCTTAGAATCCTGAATATGTTTTACAGAACTGCGCACACAGATCCCCTCCCTCTCCCGCCCCAAGGCACAGCCTCACCCACCCCCTGCCCGGGGGCCAGAGGACAGTTTGCTGAGATGGGCCAGCCCAGCTTCTCCCAGGAGAAGGCATCCTTCTCCTCCTCCCCTTGCTTGGAGAGCTCAGGATCATGGAGAATGCGGGGCCAGCTCTGTGTCCCACCCTGGGGCTAGGCCGGATGCCCTCACCCGGGCAGACCCCCTTCGGCCCCACTCGCCTGGGTGCTGCCCCCACGGCCTGGGCCCGGATGATCTGAGCTGCCTGGACGGGGCCAGGTCAGGCCTGGGGAAGGGCTGCTGCCCCCAATGGCAGGGGGAGCCCAGCCCGTCCCACTACCTTCGATAAAAATGTGAAAAAACAGACATAAGTGTCATAGTGGGAAAAGTTGACCCACCCAGTGGGTAGTCCCCTGATGCTCCCCAATTTTGAATACACATTCCCCTATATGATACACACGGCCTCGAGGGCAGTCAAGTCCAGCCCCCCCCGCGTGGGGACGCTGCAGGGGCATCTCCTCTGAGTTGCTGAGAGAGCCCTGGCAAGCAGCAGGAGCCAAGGCTGGCAGCAGAAAGGCAGGGACGGAGGCCAGGCCCCGGAACGCCCCACAAGTCCCGGCAGCACAGGCGGGCAAGGGGCCCTGGCAGCGAGGTGGGAGGCGGGCCTGGAGCAGGGGCCCAGGGAGACCCCTGGGAGCCCTGAGGTTGGGGGACAGGGGGAGGTGGGGCAGCAGCTGCCTCAGTACTTGGGGACCTTGCTGTAGTCTTCGGAATGGACGTGCCGGCACAAGCAGATGGACAGCATCATCCCCAGGAGCTGTCGAGGGAGAGACAGAGCGTGAGAGGGAGTCCCCAGCCCGGCTCCCCGGGTTTAGATCTCGATTAGTAGATTGTCAGCGACAGCCCCACAGCCACCCCATGAAGCAGGCAGCGGAGGGAGGCCCAGAGAGGGACAGCGCCTTGTCCAAGGTCACAGAGCTGGACAGTGCTTGGGTCACAGGGCCTCTGCAAGCCGGGGTGGAGGGTGCCTGCCCCATGGGCCTCACCTCCCCAGGGACGTCAGTGGAACAGAGACAACCCAGGAGGACAGAGCGTGAGGAAGGGTGGGAGGGGAGGAACCCAGACCTCAATGACAGCGACGCCCCCACACACGCCGAGGATGACGCCCAGGTTCTCCTGCAGCCACGCCTGCACCTTCTCCATGCAGCCCTGCAAGGGGAGCACACGGCCACGTCACCCCATACTGGGCCCCCCATCATGTGGAACACCCCGAGGACCCCCCAGCCCAGAGGGCCCGCAGAGAGGTAAGTAGACGAAGGTACCAACGAACAAGTCGCTCAAGGGAAGAAACCGAAGGAAGGAAGGACGAAGCAGTGGCCCCCCAGCCCCGCAGCCGCCACACACCTCCTTGTACACAGGCCAGTCCTCGGGGTTGTTACCGCTCTGGGTGTCGTTGCCGGGTGCCTCGCAGAAGCCCTTCCTCGGGAAGAGGCTGTCATCCTCCTGCCCCTTGTCTTCGCAGGAACAGGGGTAGGTGACCTCGACGCGATTCATGAGCTCGGCGTTGTCCGTCCAGTTGTAGAAGCTGACCCAGCCGCAGCACTTCACCTGTGCAGGGCGGGGGACAGGCGGCTTGTGCCCACTGCCCACCGCAGGCAGGACACCTCCTGGCAGAGGCTCAGACCCGCCACCTCCAGCCCCCCTGGTCCCAGCCAAACTGCCAGGGGTTAG
Source organism: Lepilemur ruficaudatus (assembly GCA_963574885.1). Classification (NCBI taxonomy): domain Eukaryota; kingdom Metazoa; phylum Chordata; class Mammalia; order Primates; family Lepilemuridae; genus Lepilemur; species Lepilemur ruficaudatus. The sequence continues at coordinate 91,087 of CAUYRT010060527.1, forward strand.
CATTTAGGGTTTATTTTGGCTTCTGCGAGCCACGAGGGATTTCAAGTTGCTTTCAGGAAACATACCATACACTACCAACACAGCAAACATCAGGACCAGCAAAAATACAAAACAGAGTAGGAGGGAAGTTCAAGTTGAAAGAACATTAAGTATGCAGGACACAGGAGAGCAAACGGCATAGGGTTGAGAACGTGGGGTTTAAAGTCAGGCTACTGGGTTCAAATCCCAGCTCTGCCACCTACTAGCTCAGCAACCTTGGACAAGGGACTGGCCTCAGTTTCCTCATCTGCAAAATGGGGATAACAAAGGTTCCTAACTCACAGGCTGCTGGGAGGACAGAGTGGGATGAGCAGGTGAAGTGTCCAGGGCGGGTCAGGAGAGCACAGTGAGAGCCCAGTAAAGGTCAGTTCTACTTTTCGGTGCTGACGTGTGCAGGAATTGAGATTTGACTCTAAACTTCCCAGTTGCCAAAGTGAAAAAGGAGACATGGTCAATCTGCTGTTTTAAAGGAGAAAATGCTCTAGTTCCAGAGGGAAAAAAGCCTTTCTGGGCTCTGTGTGCTACCAGCTACTGTCCCTGGGAGGATTAAACCGGACAGCAGCAGCACCCAGCAGGGGGTCAGTTCTGGGAACTGCTTCCTTAGTCCCAGGCCAGCAGCCAGTGGCCAACAGGGGGCGTGCCAGGCACGCTCAGGAGCACTCGGGCTCCAAGCAGTTTCCAACCCAGGTTTCACTTCTAGAGGCCCAGCTGCCTCCTCTTGCAGAAGAGGCTGGCGCCTCAGGGGGACACACAGGTCTGCAGGGCTGGGGGCACCGGCAGGCTTTCCCGCACCTGAACAAAATGAGGCAGCTCTGCTTGGCCCGTCTACGGCAGCAGGCAGAGCCCTCCTTTCCCAGGCCCCTTGCCCTGAGCCCTGCTGCACCCTGCCCCCAGTGGCATGTGCCACCTCCAGCCTCTGTCTCGGTGGTGGTGCACGGTGAGTAAGGCGTCAGCACCAAAGTTCCACGTAATAAGCGCTGCCTGAGTGCCACAGGCTTTACCAACCCATCTCCCACGAGCATGGATCAATAGCCCCATTTTATAGATGAGGAAACTGAGCCTCATCAAAGGCCTAGCGAGGAAGTGGCAGAGTTAATACTCCACCCTCGGGAGCCTGACTCACAGGCTGCTTTCTGGACCACCATCACAAGCAGCATCAGAATAATCTAGAAGCCCTGCTGCTGCAGGAACCCCCAACCAGCCACTAGCCTCCCATGGTGGGCTGCTGACCACCTCCCAAAGGACCCTCCTCTCCCCCAGAAGCCTTGAAGGGTGGCACCAGTTAGTCCTGGGACATCCATCTCCCTCTAATCTTAGCAGAGTCTTAACAATTTGGAGTCAAACTAAACGTCTGTGACCAAACGTCTCCCTGCGTGCAACAAGCTCCCAGCAGCCATGGGCCCCACACCTGATCTCCTCTGTCGGGGCCAGAACACATCATCCTCCCCTTTCCCAGCTTGGAGAATGCTCGGACAGAGCATCCCATCTCCAAACCCTAGAGTCTCCCGGTGCTGTGGAGCTGGGCTTCCTCCTGCTGCCCCAACCCTGCCCCTCACTCCCCACAGCCCTCCCTGCAAGGTGCCAGCAGGCCCTAAGTGACCACCATGTCCAGCACCCTCACAGGAGAGAGGAGGCTGCAGCCCAGAGAGGGCAGGCCCTGGCCACAGGCACACACAGCATCTGAGACCACAAGAAAGGGGAGCCAGGATTTGGTCACTGAAGTCCATTTGTGCGTGTGCCATTTGGTTCAACCCTTGAGTCAGGCTGGGAACCCCGTCAGTCGGTCAGTTCCATCCATCTTTCCACCTGTCCGTCTGTCCATCTGTCCGTCTGTCCATCTCACTTTAATCAAGGTGTAACACACATACGCTAATGTGCACAAATTCAGCTTGGGGAATTTTTATCTATGTGCACATACTGGTGCAGTCACCATCCAGATCGAGATTTGGAAAGAACATTCCTTTCACTCCAGAAGGTTCCCTTGGGGCTCCCCAGAGGCAGCCTCTACTCAGACTTCTCTCTGCACATCAGCCTTGGCAGCCCGTTTCCGAACACCTGGGGTGGAGCTTCCAACACCCCACCAGGGCTGGCTTGAGACTAATGAGAGGGTTGACAGCTGCCCCGCACCCCGACCCTGGGCCACAAACAGGATCACTGTGAGCCGTGGAGCTGCCTCTGAGTCTCTGGGCCCCCTGAGCAGGGAACTGTGGTGTTGGCTGCGGTTCCGGAGAGGGGGCTGCTCAGGCATCCCCTGCCCCCTACAGAAACAGGCTCTGTCAGGCACACTCAGGGACCGCAGACACCAGTCCCGGACACAAGGGACACCCAGCCTGGAGGGCCCCACGCTGCCCCGCCTGGCCTCACCTGGGCCTGCACGTAGTCCCAGGCCTCCTGCAGGCTGTCCTCGTGGCTGCTGTTGTAGTTCCGGATGAGCTCGGTCACGATGCTGCCCATCTCCTGCTTCAGCTGCAGGGGAAGCCAGGATCAGAGTCAGATTTCCTGAAACCCATGCCCCACCTCTGGTCACCCCACTTCGACTGCCTGCCCTGGTCCTTCCCCACATCCTTGGGGACGTGCTTATGGCTCCAACCTCTTTCCTGGAGCTCCCTGGGTGCCCGAGGCAGTCAGTGCCAACCACTCCACCTCCAGTCTATTCTGCACTCAGCAGCTGCCTGGGCCCATAAACACCAATTTTTCCCCTGCTGAAAACCTTCTAGCGGCCCTCCACCACTCTCAGGAAAAATGCCAGTGTCCTCTCAATGGCCTGCGAGGCCCTACACCTTTTGTCCCTGCCTTCCCAGGCCTCACTTCCTCTGTTCTGGCTCCCTCTGCTTCAGCTGCACTGTGTCCTTGCTGTCTCTGTGCTAGGCATACTCCTGCCCCAGGCCCTTTGCACTTGCTGTTCCGTCTGCCTGGAATGCTCTTCCCCTAGATATTAACATGGCTCACTCCTCTGCTTCCTTCAGGGCTCTGCTCAACTGCCACCTCCTCAGAAAGGCCTTCCTGGACCCCTCCACAAAATATCAGCCCTCTCCATCCCCTCCCTGACCGTCCCTCAACCACCCCTCCCTCCCCTGTCCTCCCCTGCAAGGCTGAGCATGCTGTGTGTGTCTTCACAGCACCGACGTTACATGTTCGCTGGCTTTCAGGGTTTATCACGTCTCCTCCACTAGCGTGTCAGCTCAGTGGGGGCAGTGACTGTGTCTGGCTTGCTTGCTACAGAGCGAGACAGATATACCAAGTCCCCAGGGGCTAGTGGGAAGCCCAGCACAGAGAGGGTGTGCAGAGCACAGAGAGATGCATGCGTGTATGGCACCAGAGCCACACTCACGCACTCTTCCAGGTAAGCCCCTGCCTCGCACGGAGTAGGGGCCGATTGGCCTGGCAGCTCAGCACCCCTGCTGACCTCCCTCCCCCACCCACCCCCCTAGCCCGCAGCAACACCTGGAGCGTAGGTCCGGCCTCTCTGGGGCTCCGTAAAACCCACACCTTGACTGTGCCGCTCCCCCACCTGCCCAGGGATTCAGGGGCCCGCGAGGTGGGGAGTGAAGCCCCCCCTGAACCCCACAGAGAAGACGCTGATGTACAAATAAGAGCGACGAAGGGTTCGGGGGAAGGATTCAGCCCCAAAGTCCTCCCCTCGAAGAGCCCTATCTCGCTACGGCAGCTTTTCAGGACCGGGTCAGCTGCCCAAGGGGAGGCGAACCTGCAACCAACCTCTCGGGCGGAGGCTGGGCCTCTCCCGTGGACCCTGCCCAGTGGCCTTCCCCGGCACACAGCACGGACAGGCTGGTCACAGTCACCTGTGGTTGCCGCAGGGTGCAGGACCCGAGAGGGCAGGGACGCCGAGGGGAAGGCCACACACCTGTCCCCCTCGGTTCCTGAGAAAGAGGAACGGGGACAGGTGCTTCCAGGTGGGGGTACCAGAGCCCGGCTCGGAGGGAATGCTGCGAGTGGGGCCACCTGGACCCGTGGCCTGGCCCCCTGCGCCACCTCAGTGACTCTGGGAAACCAGCCCCTCGGCTGCTGCTCCCTGCACTCCAGCACATAGTGACGCTCTTAGCAGGAGACTTTTTTTTTTTTGAGACAGTCTCACTCTGCTTCCCAGGCTAGAGTGAGTGCCATGGCATCAGCCTAGCTCACAGCAACCTCAAACTCCTGGGCTCAAGCAATCCTTCTGCCTCAGCCTCCCGAGTAGCTGGGACTACAGACATGCACCACCATGCCCGGCTAATTTTTCCTATATATTTTTAGTTGTCCAATTAATTTCTTTCTATTTATAGTAGAGACGGGGTCTCGCTCTTGCTCAGGCTGGTTTTGAACTCCTGACCTTGAGCCAGCCATCCGCCCGCCTCAGCCTCCCAGAGTGCTAGGATTACAGGCGTGAGCCACCGCGCCCGGCCAGCAGGAGACTTTTTATAAACAAAACACACAAACAAACAAACAAGCAAAAAACCCCAAAAATACCTCATAACATGTTCTACAATTGACAAAGCCTTCCTGTCAGTAATTAATCATGACACTAAGCGTGGCTTAGCTTTTATCCATGGCTGGTTCTGTACCAGGCGCTGTGGAACGCCTTTAATGTGGTATCTCAATTCAATCCTCACAGCAGATCTATGGCCTAGGTATTGACCCCGTTCCCTCATTGCAGACATGCAGACAACAAGCCCAGAAAGGTTAACTAACTTGCCCAAGGTCACACAGCCAACTTGTGGAAAAACTGAGGTTTGGACCCAGCCTCGTCTGATGCCAGAGCCCAAGTTTTCACCCACTGAGCTTTATCAGTATTCAGACCACATGGTCATGGCTGAAGTAGGTCAGAGCAGTTTGAACTGAGGCCCAGAGAAGCTAAGTGGTTTGCTCGTGTCACACAGCTGGGACCGTCTGCCTGCAGAGCATGGGTCTTTCTGCCCCAGCACCTTGGCTCCGCTGCTAGTCCCCAGCAGGTGAACGGGCCCCATGGCGTGGAAGGAGGGGGGTCCCAGAAGCGTCTGTGCAGAGAGCACCTCTCCCACATCCTCCTCCACCCACCGGGCTCCCGCACGACACGCCGCCCCCGGGCTCTATTTATACCCCCATGCGGTTGTCGCTGCAGCCTGGACTTCCCTGTTTCCCTCCCCTGAAATGAGAAGGTGACAGAGGCTGGGTGGTTTCCACCAAGACTGCGTGGTTTCCGTGGAAACACCACATCATTTGCCAGTCCAGAATGTGGCTGAGGGACACGGCTGGGCTACTGGGGCTGGTTCAGCTCAGAATGGATGCCTCAGGACCCCAGTGCCTGTGAGTCCTGTGTTGGGAGCGCAGGGAGGTCACCCTGGCAACCAGGTAGCTACTGAGACAAAAAGAGCAGGGAGGTGGCGTGAGCAGATGCTCATGATCTCACTACGTCCCTGCGGGGCTGCTCCGCTGTCTCTGCCCGCCCTGTGCCCACTCTCCCCTATTTCTGAAGACTGAGGTGTGATCACCCTCCATCATGCCATGGCGGGGGAGGCCCTGCCGTCACAGGCTGTCCACACCCTGGGCACGGTGAGTGGTTCAGGGATGGGCTTGAGACCCAAGGTCACATACATGGCCCTTCTGCTACTGCGGTGGGATGAGGACCTGAGCTCACCTCTGGCTCTATGCGGGACAGCCCTGCCCGAGAAGGGAGCCAACGGAGGAGAGCCGGGCCGAGGGACAGAGGGGCGGAGTCCTGGCAGCAGCCTCTGGAAACCTGGACCCCGCTGAGCCCACAGGCAGCTCTGGCCACTTCGGCGCACGGAATGAGGAGTCCTGCCCAGGACCGGTGGCGTACATCACACCCAGTGCAAAATGAAAACGCAGGGCCCGTTGTTTAAAAATGATTAAGAATTTCAAGACAGCAACAGCAGAGCATGAAAGAGAGCACAGAGTCCTTTGAAGTGTGGGACACTGTGTGATCCCATAGGTTGCATGCCTAGGAAGCCAGCTCTGGTCCTGCCCTCTACCCCTTCCCCATTTCCCAGGAGAGAAAACTGTGGCTCAGAGTTGGCACAAAGTCCAAGATCACACAGCTAGCAAGCAGCAGAGACGTGACTGTGACCCTGATCCTCGCAGCTCCGGGCCCTGAGATCCAACCACAGCGAGCCGTCCACTGCCTCCACCTGGCTGGAGATCCCATTGCCCTCTGGTGACTCTACTCACTTCCCACGGTGACGCTGTGCTTTTATGTCACCTTGTAGTGTGACTTTTTACAGAGGCTCAGAAACAGAAGAGAACTTTGAGTCCAGCCTATCATTCAAAGGTGAGCGTCCTCCCATACTGATCCTGGCTCCACTTCAATGCTCCCTGTGATGGGGAACTCAGCACCTCACACAGCAGCACGTGGCAGAGGACTCACTTGCTGTCATTGTGCCTAGATGATTCCTACACACTTGTATTAGTTCGCATCTTCCCCCAACCCCCTAGGTCCCAGCTGGGACAACATGGAACAAATCAAAGCTCTCTCTCCCAGGACAAATACCAGCCAGATATTGGAGACCAGTCTCCAGGGTAACTTTACCCCCTCTTTCCGGGGGAACTTTCCAGGCTCCCATGCCCCTTCCCGGGGACGGTGTGCAGGCCTCTCCCATGCTCTTTACTCTAACATGTCAGGTTGCTGCTCACGACGAGGCGCCCGAATGCAGTGTAGAGGACCCACCTTCTCCCATCCTCTCTCCGGGTTTCCCATGGGAGATGCTGCCAAATGCTTTGCCAGGACACAGATATGCCAGCTCTGAGGCTTCTTCGCGGTGGGGAACCAGGGCCCTTTGCCACGCGAGGCTGGGGCTGTGTACTCTCCATGGCCACTGGGTCTCTCCTGAAAGCCTGCTGCACCCCACACCGTCAGCCACCCCGGAGTTCAGAGCCAGGACCCAGCGAGTGCGTGGGAGACTCTGTTCAAGTTTCTCTCCATAATCCCTTTTGGGAGGGGCACCCTGGACACCCCTTTTCCTTTCCTAACAAGGAAGAGAACGGTCACCTCTCCCAGTACCCCCATAGCCTGCCTGCCCATAGAAACCCGGGCCAGAGGACCAGAGTTCCAATCCAGCAGGCAGACCACTCACAGAGAACCGCGCTGGCTGCTAGGGACCCGTCTGACCACCCGTGCCAGGAGGGCACATGTGCCCTGGTGATTTGGGGCTTCCTGGGGGAGGGGGGAGGAGGAGGAGGAGAAAGGGAATCACTGTTCTCCCACCAGCCTCTCTGGGGAGTAGGCCGGCCCAGCCACCGTCACTGCCCCACCTCTGGCCCGGCCAGACGAGCCCCTTCCTCTCCAAGCTCTCAGCCCCAGGCCTTCTGCTCAAGCCCCTGATACAGGCTCTCAGAGCCCCAGCGGCCTCCCCTGCACAGGCCGCTGGGTTAGCGGCATGGTCCACCTAAGCGCACCTATGGCCCACCTGAGTGCACCTATGGTCCACCTGAGCGCACCTATGGCCCATCTGAGCGCACTGAGCCCAGCGCCCAGCACATCATAGGAAACAGTTGACCTTCGCGTTCTTCCTTCAGCCCTCCACTGTCTGGAGCAAACAAGTCAGAATCCCAGAGAGCCAGAGCTGGGAATGGCCCAAGAGGTCACACGTGGCTCAGAGAGGCAAGTTAACTCATCCAAAGCCACACAGCCATCAGTGGCAGAGCCAACCGCCTGAATCCCAGCCCTGGGCTCTGCCCACTAAACAGAGGCCGGAAAAACAATCAGATGCAGAAACAGCCAGAGGGCTCTTAGCTTCACACCCAAGCCCCGGTTCCCACAGCCCTTGCTCTCAACACTGACTCAACAGGAACAGCTGCCATGCCATTTACTGAGCCCTCACCAGGCTCTGGCGGAGCTGACGATGGTGGCAACCCTAATAAACACTCACAACGATGCCAGCGATGTCCACTTTGGGCCGGGGGCTGCGCCGGGCCCCTCCCCTGTCAGCACTTCGTCTCTGCCACAGCTGGGAGGCAGCCCCCGGGCCCCAGCGCTGAGAAATGTCCAGATTTTAGAAAGGGGGTGCGGGGACACGTCACACCCCCAGTGGGGGCTACTATTGCTCCATTCGTATGTCCGGAGGGACACCTGAAGGGGGTAAGCGCAGGCCAGAAACAGCCTTGCTCCTGTCTGCTCGGGTTCTGTTTTGCCACCAAATGAGCTGCAAGCTCTACTTTTGGTTTTCAAAGCATTTTTTGGATTTCGGAATTGCAGATAAGGGGCAGCGGGCCTGTGTCATTACTACCGTCTGACAAATGGGGAAGCTGAGGCACAGGGAGGCTGCGTAACTTGGCCAGGATCTCGGAGCAGTGGTTCTGGTGTCAAAGCCCTTGGCCACCACTCTATATGTTACAAATGTGTCACGGTCTGTGCTCCCCCTTCAACCCTGGCCAGGGGTGGGGGGTCAGGCAGGTTTATTCTCCCCAATTTACAGAAGTGGAACCTAAGGCTCTAGAGTTTACATGCCCTGCCGGAGGCCTCCAGCCTCCCCTTCACTGCCCTGGGAACAGTGGCTGTCGGGAGCCGGGACAGGAAGGACAGACTGCAGCCCAGAGACCACTGCAGGGGCAGCCACGAGGCCCACGGGGGAAAGATGGGGCCCACCTCCTTTCAAAAGGCCTTTATCCCCCAGGCTCGAACAAGTCCCACCTCCCAGCTGGGCCCATCTGAAGGAATAAACACCATCAAGGGTATGTTTAGTCTTCCACTGAAATTTACAATGTGCTAGGAAAGAAAAAAATAAATCATTCATTCCAACTCAGGCGATACAGCGGCACCAGAACTTCCCCAGGAAAGCAGGGAAATTTCCAGGCACAGGGGTGGGGTGGGAGGTGAGGTATGGAGCCTGGGGAGGGGGGTGGGAGTGATACGGGAAGGGAGGGGACGGTAGGGTACAACGCACAGAGCCTGGACTGGAGTCAGGAGGCCCGATTCTCCCAGCAAGCCCTGTTCTGGGGCTGGCGGGACGCTCTGAGGCTCAGCTCATCATCGTCAGCCAAGCAGAGATTTTACCAGCCGCTGGGGAGGCAGCGTGGTGTGGAGGGAGGCACTGGCCTTGGGTCAGAGGGATCTGGAAGGACATCCCACTCCGATGCAACAAAGCTGTGTGTGACCGTGGCCAAATGTCACTCAGATTCTCTGGGCCTCAGTTTCTTAAAATGCAAAATGTTTGTACAATTGAAATGTGTGTTTCAGCTCACATCACTAGCTCAGCTCCTGGCATGTGGTTGCTGCCATCGTTATTACTGTGAGATGGTAAAATTGCATGGGGTGAGAGGGTGGGCTGCCTGAGACCCCTACAGAGGCAACCAGCTTCTGAGTCATAGGGACCAGCTCACTGGGGCCTGGTTCTGATCCCCCTAATCCAGCCCCAGCTGCCGTGGGGCAGAAATAAGACCTGACCTACAACCCTTTTGCTAGGAAAGGACTTTCCCTCCCCTAACCGCTGGCTTCCTGTCTCATAGCCAAATGAGCTTCCTTTCATCTACTGAATCCACTATTTCCCCTTTTGCTTTGACTGCCAGGAAGCTCAGCACCACTCAAGTTAGCCCTCAGCCGCCAACAGTATCTCAGCCTCTGGTTTCAGGAACAATGGTCTTCCTCTCTCAGTATAGGTTCTGCTCCTGCTGTGTCTGTCTCTCTGTCTCTCTCTCTCTCATTTTGATTTTAGCTACCCTGTCCTTATGATGGGAGTCAGCTCCAATTCTCCTGGGAAATAAGCTGGTTGTGGATTATAAATAAATAAAACAGGTCCAGGTAGGAACTACTACAATGGAAATTTCCCTGGCGTGAACTCCCGAAGCCAGGTTGTGTGGGTTCCAGTCCTGGCTCTGCCCCTTGTAGCTGCGGGAGCTTGATCTCTCTGTGCCTCAGCTTCCACATCTGAAAATGAGGGTAGCAATAGCCATAATCCCATAGGATTATTGGGAGGAATAATTAAATGCAGCATGTGCAGAGCACTTAGCACTAGGCTTGTTCTGAGTTCTATTAAGTGTTAGACGTTGGTGTGCTGTTTTCTCAGCTTCCTTCCAGGAGGGATGTGAGGCAACTTGACCTCCAAGTGGTCAGATGCAGGAGTCACCTGGCTGCTGGCTCTGGCACCTCCACTGCCAGACAGGAGCTGGTAACGCTGGAGAGAAGCAAGGCCCCAGGGCTCAGCTGGGCCATGGGCCACATGCAGCGGGGTCTGGGGAAGGGTAAACGCTGGGCTCAGAGCCAGAGAGCCTGGGCTGCCCTCGCCCCTTCGTCTGCAGGATGGAGATTCTCTCTCGACCTCGCGAGGGCCCAGGGAGGGTCAGTGAGAGAACGAATGTGAAGCGGCCAACACTGCGCCTGGTATCTGGTGCGCGCCAGATCAACTGCAGGGACAGTGGGGCTCACCGTCACCGATACGAGGTTGTTCTTGCGATTCACCTCCAAGCACCTGCTTCTCTATCTGTCAACGTAAAACTTAACCTGCAGAGCCGTTGCGAGGACAAGATAATGTATATAAAGCTTCTGGAAGATACCATCTGCAAACAGTAGGTGCTCCATGCATGCTGACTGTGACGGTCACAGTGGACTGGCTTACCCAACAGCTAGTCCTGGCTCCTTCCTCTCTCGTGCCCCTGTCTTCAGAGTCTGAAAGCAGGACGCTCACTTTCTCAGCCTCCCTTGCAGCCAGAGGGGCCTTTGTGCCCCAGTCTGGGGAGGTCTTTTGGAGGGCTTGCTTTTCTGATAAAAAAGATGGTCATGGCTGGCATTGCCCACTTCCCTTCTGACCACAGCAGTAGAGATGTCGTGCCCGGTGCTGTGGCAGCCATCGTGTAGCCATGAGGTGAGGGTGTACGATGCAGAAAAGCCGTCACAGTGAGGATGCTGGACAGACAGCCAGGACCAGGGTCACTACACTTCTAAACCAGACTCTGGCTAAGTCAACAACAAATGCCCTTAGAGTTAAAGCCACAGCAAATCTGATTTTCTACTTCCGAAAGCTGAACACCTCCCTCTGACGCAGGAATGATGCTTTTTATTAATAGTCTCCTTCTGGGCCTCATCTGCGATGAATGGCATGGATTTAACACTTGCTAAGGTGTCTTAATAATAACAAGGATGATGCACATTTATTGAGTGCTTATGGTGCTCGCAATGTGCTAAGTGTTTTACTGAGAAGATCTCACAGAGTCCTTGTAACCACCCAAGAGTGAAGTGTTACTGTTATCCCATTTTACAGATGGTGCAACCAGCACGGCACACAGAGGCAAGCAACCCGCCCAGGGCCGCACAGCTGGAAAGTGGTGGCGACGGGCTGAGATTTAAGGCCAGCAGTGAGCCTGCCCACGCCTGCTGCCCCCCCCGATGTTCTGGCCCGAGGAACCGGTGGTCAAGGGGACTGTCCCTGGCACCTGATGGGACTGTCTGTGACAGGCTTCTTGTCCATCCCTCACACCCAGGGTCTGTCCCTCCGTGTGGCCAGTCCAGCCCAGTGAGGGGCGGGGAGAGGGAGGGAGCTTACCTTGCCCACGTTGAGGTAGAAGAGGATCCCGGCAGCCACCTGGACGATGAGGATGATGAGGAGGAAGGCAAAGTACTGGGGACACACAGCAGGTTGGGAGTCAGCTGCGACCCCACCAGCCTCACCCATCCCACTCGCCTCGGGAGATGCTCTCCGCCCAGAGTGTGGGCAAGCGCAGTGCTCAGGCCCTGCGTGGCTGGGTGAGGGGGCCAGGTGGGCAGTACCTGGGCGTGGGGGGCAGGAGGGCTGTACTCACCAGGCCTAGTAGGCAGCGGACCTCGTTGACAGCGCCGATGCAGCCCAGGAAGCCCATGAGCATGGTGACTGCTCCCACGCCGATGAAGATGTAGCCCCCCATGCTGAGGGAGCTGGAGGAGGTTTCTGGGGGAAGGAGAAGGCATCCACTCACCAAATACAGAACCGTTAAGCACAGAATCAGGAGGCCTGGCAGGTGCAAATGCCTGGCCTAACCTTCTGGTCTGCCCCTTGACAGCCTCTGTGGATCTGGGTGCCGGGGTCAGCCACTTTCCTCTGCCGGCCCCTCACCCCCTTGGGAAGCCTCCTTAGCTGGATGAACCCCTCCTCCATGTCAAACTGCAGCCCCCACCCCAATCCAGCCCAACCCCCACCCCTGCTTTGCTTTTTCTTCTTAGCACTGAGCAGGACTGAAAAGACTGTACATTTTACTGATTTTTCTTGCTCACTTTCTGCCCACCAGCCCCCTCCAGGAAGGTGAGATGCACAGGGGCCGGGGCTTTGGTTTATTTCTGCTGAACCTGGAGCTCGCAGAACCGTGCCTGGCGCAGTGAGGCGCCGCACACGCTGAGTATCTGAGGAACTGACCGACCACGGGCCCGTTAGGATTCCAGGCTGATTTCCGTTTCTGCCTTCTTGTCCATAAAATAGCAAACACCAGCCTTTCTTGCTACTCACTGTGCCTCAGGGAGTCACACATGCTGTCCCCTACCCTGACGTAACCCTGTCTGGCAGGCACCAGCATGGCCATTTCCCAGAGGAGGAAACTGAGGCTCGGAGAGGTGCACAGGCAGGGGCCAGAGCTGGGATTTGGAAATACGCGACCCTCCGATGCCACACTCTGTCCTCTGATGTGCGGGGCACATGCACCGGTCCGGGCGTGACGCTGGCCCACTCATTCAGCCGGCAGATACTCCCCGGGTGCCCACCTCGTGCCGGGCACGTGCTGCTGGCTGGGGATGCGGAAGCGAGGCCGACAGGTCTGACATCCGGCGTGGGGTGGGGGATATGTACACGGTACAGGATTTCCGGCTGTGTCGGGGGCCGTGAAGGTGCTGAGGCTGCCGACAGCGCAGAGTGCAAAGGCGCAGGGAGAGGGTGGGCTGGCCGGGAAGGCGGCCTGAGCAGGCGCCATCGGCCGAGACGTGAATGAAGAAGTGAAGACAGAGGGAAAAGCACTCCAGGAAGCAGGAGCAGCAGGGGCAAAGGGCTGAGGAAGGGTAAGCTTGGTGAAGAGCAGAAAGAAGGAGAGAAAGAACGCGCTAAGGATGAGGGACGGAGCAGTCTGGTGGGCAGCGGGGCCTGGGGTGCATGGAGAGGGCCTGATGGCCGAGACCATCTCCAGAGCTGCTGGTGGACAGAGCCCACGCGGTGGGTGGAGGTCAGACCACTTGACCGGCATTTCCTGAGAAGCCCAACCGATCACACGGGGAAAAGCCCTCGTCGTGTCCAGCCCACTCCTCGGCTTGGGGGACTCTATACCCCCAGGGTGTTGTAATACCCATGGGGGGCCACGTGGAGGTGCTCCCCCACAGGCAGGTGGCTGCAGACAGCTCCCGCCGCAGCCCCAGGCGCTCTGGGAGGCTGGGCATCATTTCCAGAAGGCTGGAGAGCAGCGTGGATCGAGGGAAGCTCTCAGGAATGCAGAGGCCCATGTCCACCACAGCCGGACAAAGCCTCTCTCAGCAGAGGGACAAGAATCTGCATTTTTAAACTGCCCCCCTAAGGACTGAGGCACAGCCAGGGCTGACCACTGGCCGTCCCAGGGAGAACACAGGATGCCCTGGGGACCTAGGGGAGGCTGAACTTGGCCCCGTTGGATGTTAGCACCCTAAGGTATAACTACCAAGCTGGGGGGTGGGTGGCTTCCAGATCCAGCTCCACTTCCTGGTCACAGAATGTTCTGGAGCTCAGGAAGTGCCCCACTCCCAGGCTGCCCCCGCTCAGCTCCTCGCAAGAGCCCCCAGGAAGCTGGGTGGAGCCCCGCGGGGTGAGTGGGGGCGCCCCTGGAGCTAAGCCCAGCCCTCCCCGCCGGCCGGCAGCAGTCAGTGTGGGCAGGGAGAGGCCGTCGATTCCACTTTTCCTAAACTTCCTGGGTTTGGCTTCCAACAATTCCTCCCAGTCACTACTCCCAGAAAAAAGAAACTGGCACTGCCCAAAAAGCTACTGTGTGCCAGCCCCGAAAAAGGCCCTTTATCCGATCGTCCTGCTTAGTTTCACGTGAGTGAGGCTGCGCTCACGTCCTGATTTGCCTGCAAGGACCCGAGGCTCAGAGAGACTATGGGGCCGGAGGGGCCCAGCAAGAGAGGCCCTCGCCCCAGAGCCGTCCACGGGTCCCGTATCTCAGAACGATTCACGGAGTCCAGTCTCTGTCCTCACCCAGGGCCCAGGGCCGCCCCAAATCTGGGCAGCCTGACTGAGGAAGGGGGCAGGGGCTTATCCTGGGGTAGCCCATCCGCTGTGCACGACAGAACCACCCTTTGATTTCCCCAGGCTGGGCAGGGACTAGGGAGGTGGAAAGGAAGTGGCCCCCATGGAGGGGGCTGGGGCCTGGAGAAGTGTTCTCACCCAGCTCCATCGCTGATGCGCTCCCACCTGGGCAAGCTGTTCCCTATTCCTTTCTCTATAAAACGTGACTAAGTCCTGCTCCTTAAAGATATTATAAGGATTAAATTTATATTATAAAACTTAAACAGTCACTTATGTGGGGTTAACTGTTCACTGGGAATCGTTCTAACCTCTTTCCAGATAGAAATGGCTGATTGAATTTCCCAAGATAACCTGACGAGGTACATTCTACGACTGTCGCTATTTTACAGGTGAGCAGGCACAGAGCAGTGCAGTGACGTGCCCAGGGTCACAGAGCTGGCGGGCAGCACGGCCATGCCTGGACCCCGGCAGTCTGGCTCGAGTCTGCCCTTCACTGAGGCACCAACCAGTGGCAGACAGCAGAGCCCTTGGTACAGGTGTCCAGGGCACGGGCTGGGGTGCCAGGCCACCTGGTCTGCATCCCAGCTCCCCCGCCTGCTAGCTGTGTGCCCCTGGATGAGGTGGGCACCTCCTGGAAACACGGTGAGAGGAACACCCAGCCCTGTGGGCTCACGGTGAGGACTCGCTGGGTAAGGAAAGCACTGTGTCACACGGCCCTGGTTCCTGCCTCTGACCCTCACCGGCTATGTGACTCTTAGCAAGTCGTTCGCCATCCCCAGCCTCAGTTTACCCAAGTGCACAGTGACTGGGTTGGTGAATCAGTGTTTCTGAACTCTGGCGGCCTGGGGATCATCTGGGGAATGTCTGAGAAACGCTGGCGCTCACGGCCCCACCTGCGCTCACAGAGTCAGATCCCCGGGGCCGGGAGGGGCTCACGGTGTTTGTAAAAAGCACCCCTGCTGTATCTCACAAGCCTTTGAGGTCTGGCCAGCTCAAGATTCTCAGACCCAAACAGGGAGGAGGCTGTGGTTGCAACAGGACACTCCCCCCATCCCAGTCCTGGGGCAGGGTGCAGAGGGCAGAAATGAGAAATGTGGGTGGGCGGGCTGGGCCTTGAGACTTTGCCCTGGGGCGCAGTGCCTGCTGGGTATGGGCAGTGGCCCAGAAAGGGGGAGCCTAGACCTAATCAGGGCTCAGAAGGGCGTGTCCCACATTGGGAGGGCTTGGGGAGCGTGGGCCCCCCCACAACCTAACCCCAGAAGAGGCAGGAACTGATAGCCCTGGGGCACGTCGGATGTGGCTAGAGGGTAGATCATCCTTGCTTCCCATCTCATGGAGGGGAGGCCTAGCCCCTGGGGGCCAGAGTGACAGATGTGGCCCCTCTATCACCACATCCTAGCCAGGTTCCGTTTTATTCAAATCAAGCAGCTGTCATGGGCCAGAGTCCAAACCAGCCGCCCTGGGCAGCTGCTGGGTGGGGAAGTGTGCCAAGGCTGCACTCAGTGAGGGGCATGGCTGTGCTCCCTGGAGCCTCTGCTGGGCCTCCCCCCACCGCAGCAAGCCCCAAAGGCTTCCCGGAGGAGGCTGAGTATACCCTGAGGGGCTGTTATCCATGCAGGAATACCGGCTCCTTGCCTCCTGCCCCTAAGGAATGAGAGAAGGGGCTTCCACACCGTGGCTCACGTGACTGAACTTCTCTGAGCTTCTGTTTCTTCACTGATAAGGCAGGAATAGAATATTATCTGCCTCGCAGGCTGCTGTGGGATTAAGACAGTCGATATACGCAAGTGCCTGGCACATGATGAGCGTGATAAACGGCAGCTGAGTCTGGCACCCTCGTGGTGCACGTGCCTGACCTTCCAGCGATGCCTGGCTCACGGCAGGTGTTTCAGCAACACCTAACATGACACCCTACCTTCCCTGGCTCCTTCCTACATCTCTCTGAAATAGAGAGCAAGGGGCTGCTGCCCACATTCTGCCCAAAGGGCAAGTGCAGGGACAGAGAATGTAAGAGGCTTTCCCAAGGTCAGGGCCAAGGGAAGGGGCCAGGAAGGGAAAAAAAGCCTTCTGCATCCCCCAGTGTTCTCCAGACAACAGCAGCTTTGTTTGGGGAAGAAGAGAAAATTTCTTCTGGAAACCCCTGCCTTGGGACCCATGGTGCAGTGGTCAGCAGCAGGACCTGGCCACGCCCCTGAGGTCAGCTGGAAAAGCCACAGGCACTGAAGCTAAAGCAGTTGTGGGACAGCTTTGCCTGCAGCCCTGGCCCTCCCCCCACCGCGGGCTGGGGTCTAGGGAAGCAGAGGGGGCCTTACGCAGGACAGAGATGAAACTGCTCCTGTCGGCCAGGATCCACACCCCAAAGCCCAGGATCACTGCACCCAGGATCTGGAAGGAGAAGGGGGTAGTTAATGGGGGGCCCAAGAGCAGGTGGGGTGACAGCCCCCCCCCAGCTACCCCTGTGGCCCAGGCCAGGGAGGGAAGGGCTAGGGGACACACAGGAAGCCACCCCCTTCTTCTCCAGCCCAGCGATGTCAAGATGTCCTCAGGGCCCAAACCCCAGCAATCCACACAGCGGGACCCTGTGTCGGGGATCCCTCCTGCCTCCCCCGATACCCGCAAACTCATAGTTCTACCAAGTCTCCTGGTGCAGCCTCCTGCCAAGGCACCTTTCCCGTGCCTATTCCTCCACTCCAGGCCAGCTCAGGGCCCAGAAGCTTCTCTAAGAAGCCGGGGTCTGGGGAAGAGTCTCCGTGGACTTGAACATCAAAGCCCAACTTGACTTCAGGTCTCAGTGATGAGGCCACCTTCCCCAGGAGACGTCCCTGGGCAGAAGAAGGTGCCTGCCCCCATTCTGTGGCAACCACTGCCTGACTCTTCCTAACAGCCATTCCCCCGGCCTCTCTGCTGTGTTGGTTTCTCTGGCTCCACTGTGAACTGCACAGGGCAGGAATATACCCCTGGCAGTCCTACAGCACTAGGTGCTGGGCAGCTGAGGGAAGGAAGGAGCTCAGGAATCAAACTCCACAGATGCAGGTTACGAAGGAAAATGGATGAGGGGTGATAAGGGTGACAAATGAGGGCCCCAGGCCTGGGGATTCCCTGCCTTCCTCCCTCCCCCTGGGCGGGGTCCACAACCTGAGCTCTCTTTGCCAGGTGGAGTCCCAGCCAAGATCCACCGTCCCGCAAAGCTAGCTAAGCGGGGGACGTGCCTGTGTTCTGGGCAAAGCCACAGGTTCCCTTTGTGGGTGGTCCTATGTCACCCCACAAGACTGGATGTTACCTGGGGCCAGAACTGGGCCCTCCTAATGGATAACACACCTTGAAGGTCTCACCTCTATCACCAGCTACCATCCCATAGTCCCAGGTCCAAGGCCAGCAGCTGCCACTGAGCCCTCAGCCTGGGGCTGACGTGGCCCCAGGGTCTCGCAGCCTTGCCCTGTTGTCATTAAAGATGAGAGCCAGGACCACAGCAAGGCACGAGGCACCTGCCTCGGGCACAACATGTGAGAGGGCACCAAAAACCCAGTTACCAAGATAAACAATATTTTGCAGTAATACTTTAAAAATAAAATTAAGGCAGAAAAGTCCATGATGAACTATTAAACTTAGAAATAAAATTTTGACCAGACTGGCACTACTGATTTTCTTTTTATCCCAGGCCCCAGAGTGGCTGGATGGGGTGGCGCCTCTCCGGCTTCACCCTTGGCCCAGCCGCCTTAAAGGCCACCGCAGCTGGTGACTGCGGCCATAAAGGCGTGGTGACCTCGCCACATTTGTCCTCCACCTTCCCCAAGACTCATCATTAAGGCATCAAGTGTCCTCTCTCCTAGTGAGATGGGCCCTGTAACTGTCCTCATTTTATACACGGGGAAACTGAGGCCCTGATTTCACGCTTCAGGGACTGGAAGCCCGACGGTGGCAGGTGAGCGTA
This sequence comes from Lepilemur ruficaudatus, assembly GCA_963574885.1. Taxonomy (NCBI): domain Eukaryota; kingdom Metazoa; phylum Chordata; class Mammalia; order Primates; family Lepilemuridae; genus Lepilemur; species Lepilemur ruficaudatus. The sequence continues at coordinate 109,210 of CAUYRT010060527.1, forward strand.
GGGATGTTTGAGATCTATCCTGGGCCTTAGCCCAAACAGCCAGTCTCTGGGGACAGGAAAGCAGCTGAGACACTGGGAAGGGGAAGGGTCCCCTTGAGGTTGAGGCCCCCTGAGTCTGCACATGGGGGAGAAGGGGGGCCTTTCTACGACCTGGAGTTTGGTTCCCAAAGACTCCCGCAGCCCTGCCCACCCCAGTCCTCAGACCATGTGGGCAGAGCCCCCTGCCTCGTTCGCAGGGTGGGCTGGGAGGGAAGACAGCCCCTCCAAAAAGGGAGTGGGGGCGGGGCAGAAAAATCCCTTCTGGGCAAACATAATCCCAAGTCGATCAAAATCCCAGACTGCCCAGCTAGCTCTTCAGCTTGCCAAGAGGAACCCAGAGCGTGAGGTCCCTGGCGCTGCCTGTTCAGTCCCTCTGTGGGTCTGATGACCACAGCGTGGCTGGACCAGCGCTGGGCTGTGGCCTACCAGCATGGGTGAGGTACTACGTCCCCCCTTTCTCTGTGAGCCAAGACTGGGGCCTGGGGTGCACCCCACATTAACCACCCCCCAGCTTCTCCACAACCTCCAGAGGGGGCTCAGCCAGGAGCCAGGACCCTCGCTGGGGTTAGGCTGCGAGTGCCCTTCCCCCAGACGGCCACAGAACCAGCCGCTCTGCATGTCTTTGAACCTGAGAAGAGTGGACGGGGCAATGTGCCAGGAGTGTGGGGTCGGGAGGGTACGCGGGCGGGGATGAACACGAGCACACACGGGCAGGCGCCAGCACACGCAGCAGACAGAGCCATGTTTCCAAACCACAATTGCGATCATGTAACCCCTTTCCAGTGTGCATGAAACACAGGCCAGAACCCTGCCGAGCAGGCCGCACGGCCTGTGCCTGGAGGGGCACACTGCCTTGCCCCTTCTGCCGGGACCCCTCCCACCCCAGCCACACTCAGAACCCCAGAAGTCCCTGGTCACGTCTAGGCCAGGCCAGTGCCTCGTCATCCACTTTGCTGGGGCCCATCCTAGCACCCCCACCACTGCAATTAATAATCCACTTGAGTAGTTACTGGATTGGAGTCCACAGCCCCCAGGACACAAGCCTGTAAGTGCAGCAGCCAGGGCCCTTGTGCCTGCGAATGTCTGAACACACAGCGGTCAGACACACGTTTGTGGGAGTGATGAGCAAATGAACAAACACGCACTGCCTCCCCAACCTCTTCCTGCGCCCACACCCCAGCCCGCGTCCTGGGGGGTTGCCCTGGGCCCTGCACACAGACGGTTAACGCGTGACTCCCGCCAGCCCCCAGGAGGAGCGGGAAGGAGGCCAAGGCCTAGATGGCCCCAGACCAGCTCCCAGAGCTCTGGCCAGAGAGAACATTTTCCAGTCTCTGGTTCCGTGGGGCAGCCTGGGAGCGGGACAGGAAGGGATACCGTGGCCAAAACCATCAACCTCACCCCCTTTCTCTACTAGGTCTCCCTGTCCCACCCGCCACCCTGTGCCCACCGCCGCATGGAAGAAAGTTTCCATACCCCTGAGACTTAAGCCCCACTACCTCCTGGGCCAGCGCCCAGATCCCTCTCTCTAGACCCCGAAGCCCCCGGCACAGAGCCGCAGTGCTCTGCCCCCACCCCCCGTCCCCCAGTCCTGCCCGTTGGCCCTTTGCTCTGGGTCTCGCTCCAGACGCCAAGTGCCCACCAGGGAAGGCTCGGCATTGCCTGCGTGAGCAGCTGCTTCCCAAGGTCCTGGGCCAGTTGGGAGGGACCTGCCCGCCACGCTGGGGAAGCCCAGGCCCTGCCCGGGGTGGGTTCCAGGCCTGGCTGCCATGAGCAGATGGCCACAGCCACCGTGGGGCCTCAGCTCGGTCCTCGAGGAGGGAGCAGGGGCCAGAGCCAGGGTGGACAAATGCCAGGGCAGGCAGCACCGTGTGTGTGTGTGTGTGTGCACGTGTGTGTGCATGCCAGGAACACACGTGTACGTATCCGTGCACTGGGTTAAAGTTATAAACGGGGATTTGGAGGATTCTGATCTTTTCTTTTTTTTTAGATTAAAAAAATTTTTATTTGTATAATTTTCAGGAGTACAAGAGCAGTTTTGTTACATGAACAAATTGTGTAGTGGTGAAGTCTGGGCTATCGTGTGACCATCACCCAAATAGTGTACATTGTACCATCGAGTCGGAACGATTCTTTATTTTCCAAACTTCCTAGGATCCTGTGTAACTTGTAATATAAAACTCTCCCCCACCACAAGTAACTCATATCTGCTGTAGAAAATTTGGAAAGTACAGGGAAGCACAAAGAATAGAATAAAAATTCCCAGGAATCCCAAAATTAGCATTCATAGAGATTTTCTTTTCCTCTCAGAAATATTCACGTTTTTATGAAGATATACATTTTTAAAAATAAAATTGGATCATAACAAATACCCTATTGTATAAACAGACTTTTTAGCAGTAGAGGGTGAAGAGAAAACATGGAGAAGCCACAGCCCCCAGCACCACTCTGGGGCTAGGAAGGCCACACTCACTCACACACTCACACCTGCCATCCTGGCAACGTCAACGCAGGAGTTTGTCGGTGCCAGGCCAGAGAGGAACACTGAGGCCCCAGGAAAACCAGCTCCAGATGTGCCACGGAGCTTGTATCTGGGCAGCCAGTGGCTGGGAGACCTGGGCAGGCCTGCCTGGGTGGGGCTGGGGGACGGGCAATGTGCCCCTCCACGACCCGCAGCCTGGCCTCCCTTGCTCACCCTGTGGGAGCTCAGGGAGCTACACCCCACCACAGGTGCGGGGGGTTCTGGGGGCAGTTGGGGCCTGGAACTGTCACAGGTAAATTCTTCGAATGGGGGTTGGGGAGGTCAGGACTGGACATGCTAAGATGCTTCTTCCAACACGCCTGCTAATGAGCTCGGGGCTGCCGAGGGGGTGCTCTCCTCTCCCTACACCCACCTCCAGCCCTGCCTGGCCCAGGCTCTGAGTGCTCCAGGAGAGGAACCCACTACTTTGCCAAAAAGTCAACTGGGAATGCCAGGAATCTCGCCGCCCCCACCCACTTCCACTAGGGGTGGTTGGTCCTCAGCCCCCACCAACTGCACCCCATCACCCATGCACCCAGCCCTGGAGCGGCTCAGGCTGGATGCCCCTTGGAGGAGAGTCTACTGGGGGCGGTTGGGGCGGCACTGGCCGTACTTACAAAGAAGAGCAGGTTGAAGAGGAAGAGAAAGTATTTGGTGACTTTGATGCAGGCTGACCCCATCCTGCCGGTCCCGGAGCTCCCTGGGGAGAAGAGAGAAGAAAGGTCAGTGAGGAGGGGAGCCAGTGGTGGCGGCACCTGGGACCCCAGCCTGAGATCATCTCCAGTCACCCTCACGGCAACCCCACGAGGTAGGTACTAAGGCTGTCCCTGCTTTACAGAATGACCAGCCAAAAGCCACACAGCCAGGAAGTGTGGTCCTGTGAGAAGTCTCAGCCACTTGACGCTTGGCAGTTAGGGGCTGTGGCCGGAGGGAAGCCCTCACCTCCACAACCGCAGGCCCTGAGACTCTCCCAGATGGAAGTTAGGGACCCAGAGGTGAGACCTCTGCTTGTTCCATAGTTCTGGGGGCTGGGAGGTTGGGCCGCGGAGCCTTCTCAGAAAACGGACTGAGTGTTCATCACAAAGGGAATGAACGTGCATGGTAGAACACCCAACACACACAGAAAAACAGAAATCAAACAAAAATGTTTATGTCAGCCCAGAGGGAAACATGTCATCATTTTAATAGTTATACTTCCAATGTGTGTGTGTGTATATATAACAAATGGGTTTAAACAAAATTGGGCCAGTCCCATATAGAGTGTTTGGAGCCTGCCTTTTTCATTCTACAACATACAATCTCTGAATGCTGACAAAATATTCTTCTACAACATAATTTTACGTGTTGCATGGGATTCCATCCTATTAATCAGTGCTTAAAATTTTGGGAGTCACAGACTCTCCCAGAAAATTCGTGTATAGGTAACATTTTGCAAATAATTTCTGGGGGTTCATGGACTCCACAAAACCCACTTTGGAACCCCAATAAGCCCAGGTTGAAGTCCCAGATACAGCCATACCACAAAGCATTTAACCAATACTCTAAGATTGGACACACAGGTTGTTTCCCAGTTTTTGTGGTCACCCTGGATGACACAAGCTGTGCTTCTGAAATGACATAAGCCAGGCTTGAGCACGCAGCTCCCCTCCACTCCAAAAGATCCCAGGAGAGGGGAAGATTCAGGGGGGAAGAGGGGAGTGAGGAGCTGGCTGCCCTCACCCCCTCTGAGACCAAAGAATCCAGGAATGACAACTGCCAGCCCTCAGGCCCTGCAGGGCGAAGGGAGCCAGCACCACCAGGCAGCTGGGACCAGGACAGCTGGTCTGGAACAGCTGCATGGGCAGAGCTGGGCTGGGGGTTGGCGGGAAGGCCCTAGGCCTGGCTGTGTTCCCCCTGCCAGTGGAGGAGGAGGAGCAGGCCACAGAAACAGGAAAGCGAGGCCTGGGCTTCACCCCTTCCTCCTGTGTACCATCAGAAAGGCTGTCCCAGAGTCTTGCAAATTTCCCAGTCTACATGTAGACACCCCCCACCCCGCCCATCATTTTCTGGACATGCCAACAATCCACAATCTTCTATCATCCTTGCCAAATGGGAACTCAGCTTCCACTTTACACGCCTCCAGTGACGGGAGAGGTGGTTAGCAGGGAGGGCTCGTGCCCTCCCAAGGGGTCCAGTTCAGTTTTCTGGCAGCTTTGTTATAGAGGGAGTTCTCTTTAACTGCCTTTCTAAAGGACAGATTTGGGCACAGTATGAAGCAAAGCTGCCCACAGAAGGAAAAGGCTGCCTGAGTGGTAGTGAGCTCCCCGTCATATGTGGCATTTTCAGAAGCAAAGTCTGAAAAAAGACTTACGGAGGATTCAAGTGCCACATGGGGAGATTAGACTAAACGGCTCTTCCGGTCTAGCAGGGTCCAAGGCCTGGGCCTGAGAATTGCAGAGACGGTGGTGACTCAGGAAGCGGGGAAGTCCGGTCCCAGCAACGCCCCCCTGGGGTCTCCCCCAGGCTTAGAGAGGAGAAAACATGGGTCAGGAGAGCCAGAGATCCGAGATCCCAAAGCCAGGCTTGCTTGGGGACAAACCGCATCAAGGAGGGCTATCGTTTCTCCTCTCGCCTCCCGGCGGAGTGCCCGACACACCACAGGCACTTAAACAAAACAGCAAGAGGAGAGAGATTCTCTCCCAGAGCGAGGCGTGTTTTTCTTTCCTACCACGAACCCGCTTTGCTTCAGCCTGGCTGGGTCTCCTCCCAGCAAACAACATGGGACAGGCCCCAAGGGACCGAGCCAGGCTCAGCGCCCAGCAGCAGAGACAAGCCTTCCCTCCGCCAGCAGAACTTCATCCGACCGCAGCCGAGCTGCCACGCGTCTTGGGCGATGGGGCCGTTGGTGTCCTTGTGAAACTGGAGAGATGTGGAAAGAGCTCTTTGGCAACCCTGCGTCAGACCCTCCCTGTTGCGTGGTTTCAGAAAGTTCGGGAAAGGGGTTTCCACACTTTCCGGCTCATGCGTCCTCTGGGCAGGCTGGGTCTCCAGGGCAGCGTGGGGAGCGGGTGCGGGGGATGTTCAGCAAAGGGCAGCTTTTAGAAAAGGGCAACTATGGGGTCTGCTGAGGGAGAAGCCCCCGTGACCTGCACAGCCAGCCCTGGAGCTGGGTATTCCCACCCTTGGTGAACCTGAGGCTCAGACAGCTCAAGTAATTCGCCCAAGTCACACAGCTCATAAATGGTGGTGGGTCCCAGAGTCCAAGGTATTTCCACTGTGAAGTGCTCCCTTTTGGATAGCGGCCAAGACTATAAAGGGATCCCTGCGGGTGGCCTGGATTCCTTTATCCAGACAGGTGTGAGGACAAAAGTGGCTGCTCAAAGGTGCTCTGGTTTGGTGGGCAAGAAGGTGGCTGGGAGACACGTTGCCAAGGCCCAGCCTCAGCAGCCACAGGCCCCTGCCCATGGCTGGGCTGGAATCCCCCTGATGTCCCAGACCCCGCACAACCTTGGCTGGTCCCTTGGCCACTCACATAAATTGTATCAGGCACCGGGCTAAGCCCTTCCGCACCCTGTGAGCAAATGGAGCCACAGAGGGGTGAAGGAACATGCCAAGGTCACCAGTAGGTGGACCAGCAAAGACAGGGCCCCGGCCGCCTGGCTCCTTAGGCCACCTGTCCACCCATCTGCTCCCTCTCACGCAGGAGGCAGCTGGGTGGGTTTAGATGCGGAGGCGAGAGCCAGGCAGCCCTTGACTGGCAGGCAGCTCAGCCAATCAGGAAGGACCCAGAGGCTACCTAGGCATTGCCTGGTGGGGGAGAAGGTGCCAGGAAGTGGAACCTGGGGTGGGCAGCCCCAGCGCATGGTGGCCACGATCCAGAATACAAAGTCGTTCTGCCCTGCAAGTGCAGCATTTCCACCTCACAGCCACAGCGGGGGTGAAGAACATTCTCTACACTTGGCAGGAGATGGGTGGTTCCATGAAGGGCAGGAGGTCTGCTCAGCTCAGGCTGGGGACAGGCCCAGGTCGCCCCATGACAGGGTGTGGTGTCAACTTCAGGGAACCCACGACCACCACCAAACCCCAAGGAGACCCCGAAGCCGGATTCTGAGGGCCTGGGGGTGTATCTGGCTGTGTCCTCCCATGCTGAGCCTCCGCCTCTCGGTCGTGGGCTAGAAACAAGGTTGGTGGGGACAGGGGTTGGCTAGCTGCAGCCCATGGCCAAGTCCTTCCCCCTGACTACGTTTTGTCAGCTAAGAACAGATTTCACCTTTTCAAACCTCCTTCAACACACGCACGTTACATGGGATTTAAATCTCTGTGTCCACTCACAAGGTTGTACTGGCATGCAGCCGTGCACTGGCCTAAAACATCCGCTGTCTGGCCCTTCTCAGAAAAAGTTTGCCAGCTCCCGGCGCAGGGCATTAAAGGGCGCAATTTACCTCCTAGTGTGTCCGTGAGAGGCACCAGGGTCAGGGCTGCCCTTAGCATGGGATCTCGGGGGTGGGGGAGGAGAAGCAGGGAGCGGGTGGCAGGATGGATTGCTACCCAGAGAGAAGACACGGGATCCCTGGGCAAGACTTCAAATGCTGGCTCTGCCAATGGGTGGCCACTGGTAAGGGGCTCCCTGGGCCTCATTCTCCTGCCTGGGGAGTGGGGCCCCTAACTGCAACCCCTGTCGGGGAGAGACAGTGAGGTCAGTGCCTGGCACAGTCAGGGCTCAGGGAGGCGGAGCTGGGGTCGGTGTCTTTACCGCAGCAATTGGCTCAGGACTTGCAGAAGCAACAAGGCATGAGCATTTTATTTACAGATGAAATTAAGCAAGAAGAATGTCCCCCGCCCTTTTGTTATGACAGAGGGGTCTGTCTGCCGTTCTGTGTTGAACGTATCTGGCTCTGTAAACCTATTTTGTCCTTCCTCAATAAACTTCGGTTCATGCTTGCAAAAAAAAAAAAAAAAAAGAATGTCCCACAATGTTATGCTTTCTTGTGTATACTTTTTGTAAACATTGGAAGGTCTGCCCAAGCTTTCCTGTGTTAAAAGAACTAACACCACAGGGAATGGCATGCAAGTACATCTTATGGGAAAATTCCAGAACAGTCACGGAGAGCCGTAGGAACAGGACAGAGGTGCTGATTTAAAGTTATACTTTATAGCAGGCAAATTGACCATTTCTAAGCAACTACAATTTAAATTGACCAAATACATCATTTTATGCCAAATCCATTTGTACAATGAAATTATTATACTGATATTTTACCAATTTTTCTCATCCTTTAACACTTAGCTTAGACATCGCCCCCTCCAGGAAACCTCCTATTCCAGCCAGCTTGTCACCATTGCCACCCTGACTCCCCAGACACATGTCTATGAGGGGCACTTCCTCTCTGCTTCTTGCCAGTAGTACTGGCTCTGGCTTCTGACTGCCTGGGTTCGAAAGCAGTTGTATCACCTCCTAGCTGTGTGACCTTGGACAAGTGAATTAACCTCTCTGAGCCTCACTTTACTCACTTAGGAAATGAGAAGCTAAACCTGTTTTGCAGATTTGCCTAGATATTAAATTAGATAACATGGGTAAAATGCCTGGCACATGGTCAGCTGCCCATAAATGGTAGTTACCATAACGCATCATGTTATACAGTAATATTCTACTGACCTGTCCATCCCTCCGGCAGACTGTGATGTTTGGAGGGGGAAGACTGTCATTTATGAGAGCAAAGTAGGCTCCCAACAAATGTTGCCGAATGAAAGGCCGGATGGATGGATAGATGGATGAATGGGTAGATGGATGGATGAATGGAGGGATGGACGGGTGGGTGGACAAAAGAATGGACAGATGGGCGGGGGGAAGGACTGCCACAAAGAACACCAGGACTTTTTAAGTGCTCAGCAACCTGAAGGGAGTAAGACCCACTGCCCCTGGTCAGCTGAGGCTCTATCATATTTTCCAACCCCGTCTGTCCTGGCCCAAGGGGTGGGGTGCGGTGCCGAATGCGTAGGGTGAGCACCCTGAGCCAGCTCTGAGTGCCAGGACCTGCTGCCCAGCCTCCCTCACCTTCCCCTGGAGCCCATGGGTGCAGGGGTGCGATGGGGGACAGGCTGGTGCCTTTGAGAGAGCCCCTGCCCTGTGTTGGTTCCCCCGTGAGTTTGCGCGTGCAGAGGAGGCAGCCGCGTGTTCCCGAGTGGTTTCTTAGAACGCGAGTCCTAGGAGATTGTGTGGAACAAAAAGCTCTGCCGTCACCACGTCTGTGGAGTGCCAGGCCTCCCCCAAGAGGCACCGCACATTTGAACATACACGTCCCCGAGACACCCGGCAATAAACACGGCCGACTGAGTCATTCCCGAGCTGAACAGCTTTTAACACCACGTGCAAGACATCTTAGGAAACGCCAAACCCGAGGCTCCTGAAAGTCCCTTTGGGGCTGGCACTCCAGGACTCTAAGTGCTGGAGGATCCAGAGAAGGGGAGTAAACAGCGCCTCCACCCGCCAAGGGGCTCGGATGGAGCATGTGATGGCTCGCTCGGGTCCCCCCCACGCCCCCACAGCCCCGCCTCCTGGCCCATGCCTCACCTCTCACAGCAACCAGTGCAGCTTCCGGGCTGCCCACGGCCCACTCCTGCTGCCACCATGCATGGTCCACACAGCAGGGAGGGCATTTGAAAAATGCAGCCCAGATCTTGTCACTTCCCTGCTGCAACCCTCCAATGGCAACGTGGCCAATGATGTATCTGCTCTAAATCCAGACCCCTTATGAAGCCGTAGGGCCTGGCCTGGTTGGCTGTTCCTCTGTCCTCTCTGCTCGTCACCCTTCCCTCTCACACAGGCTCATGTGGCCTCTTCCCTATTGTCCCAGTACACCAGGCCCTTACGCACCCCAGGGCCTTTGCACTTGCCGTTTCTCTGCCAGAAGCACCCTTTCCCAAATCCCCCTGCGGGCCTTGGCTCAGAAGGCTGAGATCCCTCCTCCCGGAGGCCTTCCCCGAACACCCTCTCTATACAGCAGGCCTCAACTCAAGCTGCACACCAGAATCACAACGTGCCAATGCACAGCCCCCAGCCAGACCAAGTAATCAGAATCTCTCAGGATGGGGCCAGCAGCCAGGGTTGACACCTGCGTCTGCCACACGGGCCCTCACTGCAGTTATCCTATTTGTCCTCCAGTGTGCCTGCATCCCCCACTACAATGGAGGCTCCATAAGGGGAGAGGCTGTGCCTGTCTCCCTCACCCACATCCCAGAGCCTAGAACAGTGACTCGCACGTAGTAAGTGGGTGTACTTGTGGGAGGGAGGAGGGGAAAGGGAGGGCTGGAGAAGCTGGGAAAAGCTTCTTAGAGGAGACAAGACAGACTAACTTCGGTCCATCAAATGGAGGTTTCCGATCCCTAGAATGACATCACTGGCTTGCGGCATGGGCAGGTTGTTTTCCCCTAGATAGGATTTTAATCTCTTTTGGGTCAGAAAAACAGACAGGAGGGGACCTCTCCCTAGAAAAACACACTCAGACAGGCAGGCACAGGCCTCTACCCAGTTTTGGGGGTCGCACACCTCGGAGAGCCCTCCTGGGCTGAGGTGCTGTCTTCCCCCATCTCCCCCCTCCCTCCCCCGCCTTGGCTGCACGCTGGAATTCTCCTGGGAGCTCTAGAAGTTGCAGATGCTTGCCCCCAGCACACAGATCTGGAGGAGTTGCTCTGGGTGCAGCCTGGGCCATAGGGTTACACTCTCCAGGGATTCCAGCGTGCTGAGGTCCGTCCCTCGCACAGCCCAGTCCCTCTGTCCCGAGTGGGACGCAGGCAGGCCTGGGTTTTCCAGTGCTGCAGCGCCTGGCTGGGAGAATCTGCCTGGCACCCTGCTGTAAGGAAAACAGTGGCACACGGAGCCCCCTGCACCCTGTTCCACCCTTGTCTGCCTGCAGGTTCACTGCCCGCAGGTCATTTACCCCAGAGCAACATCACTGCGCAGGAGACAATCTTCGTGATCACAGCATTTTTCAGAGGAGCCCAGAGAGAGCCAGATAACACAGGTGGCACAGCTCGGGCTGAGCATGGAGCGGGGACTTGGCGATTCCCACTCCAGAGCTGCCGTCTCCGCCTGCAGCCGCAGCCCCGTCCCTGTGCACTAGGGCTCCCGCCCGAGAAGGGCGAGAGCCCCTGATCAACCACACAGCCGCCCTTGGCTCCCACCCCGGCTCCACCAGGCATCCGCCACCTGACCTTGGGAAGCACTGCAGAGCTGTTCCCCTATCAGTGGATGGCGATGCTAACCCCGCCCACCCCACACAGGCATGCAGGTGAGTCACCGCAGGGCTATCGCACAGTAGGGCTGCATCCACACTGCTGCCTGGCCCTCTCCTCCGCTCTTCTGGCCTGAAGGTGCCACATCTGCCACATCTTGCCAGTGGTGTGGCCTTAGACCATCACTCCACACGGCACCTCAACTTTCCCACCTGTAAAATGAACTTAATAATGGGGTGCGGTAAGGCTCACAGGAGTTAATATCATCTGTAAAGCACCTGGCACCTGGTAAGTGTCAAATAAATGTTACCAATTGTGGTGATGGCAATGATCTGGAAGTTGTTGATTTCCTGACCCACACTCAGGAGCCCTCTGAGGGCCAGATGCAGCCTCCAGCTGTCTGCCCGGCCTAGAGGCCTCCTTGCTAGAGGACGACCACCGCTGCTCCTGGATGGCGGCTGGACCACCCAAGGAAGGAGGCCACTGCCCCCCGCCCCTGGGCTGTGTCCCCCCAGGCCTGCTTGGGGCTCAGAGGCCCAGCCAGTTTGGTGACTCTGGCAACCAACCCGCGGGGCTCAGCCTGCCCAGCCGGGCAGAAGGCGGAGCCCGACAGCCCGGCCTGGCCGCTCTGCTCTGGATGCCGGCCGTCCGCAGGCTCCACCTGCAGGCTGGTGCTTGGCTCCTGGCTCTCTGGCTCTCTGGACTTTGTCCTGATCGCCCTGGAAAGAGGCTGGGCACGGATGGCTGTGTTTGTTTTCACGTCTGACAGGTGATGCGTTTCCTGAAACCCCAGCTGACTCCGGGAGCTGCCTCTTTGACCTACCACTATCGTATTTTTCAATCTCTGGTCTTAACTTTGTTGTTGTTGTTAAAACCAAAGGGGAAAAAAAAAAAGCTGTTACTCCAGGCAACAGGAGACCAGTGAGAACACAAAGCAGGATCAGGGTCTCGAGTTTCCTTAAAGACCTCGCTTTGAGTCCCAGCTCTGCCTCCTGTTCGCTGTGTGACCTTGAGCAAGGGGGTTCCTAGACCTGAGCCCCAACACCCTCACCTCTCACCCCGAGACACCGGTGGGACCCCCGCCTCACAGGACTGTTGGAGGAATAAGACAGGACATGGAAAGAGCTTCGGGGGCACTGTCGCCACTCACAGCACGAGCGAGCAGACCCCGCCACCGAGGGCTGGAAGAAACTCTCTCAAATCAGACCCTCCCAGGAATCACAGGATTTTAGAGCCCAAAGGCCTCCTTGTTTGTCTTAGTGATTAGGGAACAGCCCTGTCATACGATCCCATGAACCAGTGTGACAGGCTCCCAGTCTCCTGAGGACCTTGACACTTGGAGCTGGGACTGACTCCTGACATTTGGGAGGAGGAGGACAGGAGTTGAAGAGCAACACAGGCCACCCCGGCCAGACTGCAGCAGAAGAGTGACAGCACTGTATAGTCTGTGTCATGCCATTACCCATGGTTTCACATTTAATCTCTACAACTCCCCAACTGAGAGATTATTATCCCCATTTAACAGATGAAGAAATTGAGGCTCAGAGGTTCACTGACTTGCCTAAGCCACACAAAAGCTAAGCCATGATTAAAATTCAGGTCTGACTGAGGCCAGAGCTCCGTCTTCCTCACCTGCTGCCTAAGTAAACAATGTGGATGGTGGAGCACACCCACCCCACCTTCTGCACCTCTGCAGCCTGGCCCCCCCCAACCTACCCCAGCTCCCCAAGGCCTGACTCTCGGCTTCCTGTCAGGAAGAAAAAGATCAGCTCCACTGATTGTGGCCAGGACATTCCTTCAGTTTGGCTGATGAGGTCAACAGATGTGGTTTTGCTTTGAAACTGAAGCAATGAAATTAGAGGGCCTTGCATAAAGAATGGGGCCACTCTGATGGCAGGGTACAGAGTGGGGGAAGAGCAGACACCTGGAGCCCTCCAGCTCTCCCACCTGGCCCCCATGCAGCCAAAGACTCAAGTTGAGGCTGAGCCATAGCCCCTGACCTTTTGCTCCCCACAGCTCCCTTCTTGACTGTTTTTCTCAGCAGGCTGCTTGGGCCCCATGCAGCCCCCACTCCCTCCCGGTGCGAAGTTCTCACACACTCAGATTCATGCTGCCAGAAAGCTCTTTGACATCACCCAGTTCAGTTCCCATTTCTCAAATGAAGAGACCGAAGCCCAGAGAAGACAATGAACCCCTGCCCTTCTGGGGAATATGTGTGGTCAGTGTGTATGTTGAGGGGGTAGGGAGGAGATTGGTTAAGACAGACAGTGCTTCCCCATCTATTTCACGTGTGGATACATGTAGGGAAGTACACCTATTTGTTCAGCACACCAGGAAGGGCAGACAGGACTACATCAGGCTTGAGATGACTGACCCAGGGCTCTATACCCAACGGTTGAGGAGATAACTATTTCAACACACCTGCAACCCATTTGGGCTCATTGGTTGGGAAGCTCTAATTTAGAGGGACATTTAGGGACTATGCAAGAGGCTGCAAGGAGCCCCAGATTCCAGGGGACACAATAACAAAACCCAGATCCCCAAGTGGGCTCTCAGGAGTCAGCTACCTTTAGAGATCCTCTCCCAGGCCACAGCTGAAGGCAGAATGATGAACCAGATCATAGCACGGACTTTGAGAGAGACCTAAATTCCAATCCCTTTTCTCTGGCTGGTGTGACCTTTGGTGAGTTGCCTACTCACACTGAGCCTTGGTGTTCTCATCTGTAAAATGAGCCATCTAGGCTTGTCTGGGAGGAAGGCAGAATCAGCCTGCTCAACCCAAGGATGTGAGCATGACGGAGGCGGAGGACTCTGGGAAGAGGTCTTCTTAGGGCCCATAGCAAGGAGGTTGCATAGAGGTCGTCCCTTGAGGTATGGGCAGACACGGGGTCGCACAGACTGCCCCAGGAAGTCACCACCACCCAAGAACTCGAAATGGAGGTTGGGCAGAGGGAAGACTGAGGAGCAAAAGTCACGTTTATTATATGAAAGCACCTGCCATGTGAATGTTGCTTCACTAATTTTGTTTAACCCCCAAGCCCCAAGCAGGATCACTGGGGCTCAGGGGGGTGCTGGCACTTGTCCTGGTCACACAGGGCACAGTGGCACCACCAAGGTCTGACTCTGGAGTCCAATGTCCTACCTAATTTGTGATGCTGCCTCTCACCACCGAAGCCAGGTGTTAAAGGGGCAATGCCCAGGTCCCAGGCCCACAGAATTGGAGCATCCAGGGGTGCGACCAGGCGCGTGGAGGTGTAACAGACACACAGCATTTCAGAACCCTCACCCTCCACCAGCCAGCTGTGCAGGAGGCAGACACAGAGGGCCAGGCTGAAACAGCAGGACATGCAACCAGGCCTCGCCCTCAGAGGGGACCTCAAAGGGGACAGCACACCTTGCCACCAGAACAGATGGCTCATGAGTCCAGAGGACCTGCCCTGCCAAGGGGCTTCCAAGTGGCCATTCTCTGCTCAGAGCTTCTGTCCTGAGCCACTGCCCACCACAGTTCAGCGAATCCCCACTCCAGGATGGGCCAGGGCTGGACACAGGAAATGAATGACGCCAAGCCATCCCTGCCCTCAGGGAGCAGCCAGCCTGGAGGGGCACAGACATGAACTCGAGCAGTTACGCACCAGAATAATCACAAGGCAGCAAGCAACTCCACCTCCCTGGAACACTCCTTCTGAGGGCAGAGACAGACTTTTTGGAACAGCCTCCAGTATTTAGCAATAGCAAAAGCTAACACTCTGCACAGTTACTACTTGCCAGAGACTGTGCTAAGCGCTCACATGGCTCGGTTTACCCTTGGCCATGACCCTATGCGATAAGCACTGCTTTTAACCCCGTCGTACAGCTGAAGAAATTGAGACTCAGGGTGGTAAAGGACTTGCCCGGAGTCACACAGCTGGGAGAGCAGGGACTGAACCCCAACAATCTGGCCGATGCTTTACTGTCATGCCACGCTGCCTACAGAAACAGTTAAAGATGACAGGTAATTCAAAGAACCTCACCTAGGCCCAATGTATGCTAATCGGGTTTTACAGCCAAGCCTCCAAACCTAACCGAGACACTCTGCGGCCACATGAGGCACCGGTGGCCAGCTCGCACACGCATCCTAGAGCCCAGCCAGGCAGGTGGCTAACAAAAGGGTGTGGGCCCTGAGCAGGGCGATTAGGTAGAGGGCTGGGGACTCTAATCAGGAATCCCACATGGCAGCAGGCAGGCCCTTCAGTCACATCATACCCTCCCCTGGCACTGAGCTCAGTAAGCTACAGACAGGACAATTATAATGCCACCTCCTTCAGGCAGCCTTCCCAGAATACTCTCTTGCACAGACCCTTGGGGAGTACCATGTGACAACCCTAATTACCTTGAGTATTTAAGGTGGGCGTCAGACAGACATGGGTACAATCCTGGCTCTACCTCATCCTGTCACTTAACTTTTCTGAGCCTCAGTTCCCTAGTCTGTAAAATGGGCTAGTGCTTCCTGCCTCCCAAGATTAAGGTCTCAGCACCTGCCTAGGCCTGAGAGCCATTTGGGCTTTAGGGGTACCTGACGGGCCGAGAGAGGGGTGACTGAGACACGGGGAAGGCAAATTGCTACACACGGTGCAAAGACTCTCTCCACAGATCCTGGGTGAAACCACAGAGAGGTGGGGGGGTCCTCCTGGCTGAGACCCAGCTAGAGGCAGCCCAGCCCAGGCCAGGAGGAGAGGGAGTGCTCTCTGGAGCCTCACCCCTCTCTCCTTCGGTTCTCCTCCCTCCCCTGTGTCTTCACTATGCAAGTGTCTCCGTCTCTGTCTGTGTTTCCCCTGGGCCTCCCCTCTGCCTCGTCTCTCCCTGTGCCTGCTATCATCTTTCTAAGTCTCTGCCTTTAACATCCCGAGAGCCTCGAAACACCCAGAGTGTCCAGGACAACGTCGCCAGCACAGGCCTCGGACCCCAGCCCTGCCCGTGCCCGGAGCCCAGCTCTGGCGAGGGGTGACCTGGGAAATCCACTTCCACAGTCACCTGCAGGGCTCTGGGCCCTCCGGGGACAGAAGGAAGGCCTGTGCCTCCCACTCAGTGGGCCCTGGTTCCCAGGCGGGGCAGTGGCTATTCAACCAGCCCAGACACTTGGCAGCTCTGGCAGGAAAGCTGGAAACAAAAGGGAATCGGCACGGCCTGTCGGGGCCCCAGGGCCCCTCCTCTGGGATCGCTGAGCAGCCTGGGCAGCCTCTAGCCCCCTCCGGGTGGGCTCGGCCAGGGTAGCTGCGGGCTGCCAACCTGCCAGGGCCTCAAAAGATGCTCTGGCTTGACTGCTGGAGGGGTGAGGGGAAGGAGGGGGAGGAAAGAAGGGAGAGAGAGGGAGGGGGAGAGGGGGAGAGGGGGAGAGAGAGAGAGAGAGAGAGAGAGAGAGAGAGAGAGAGAGAGTGAGAGTGTGAAGGGAGCCTCCCCTGGATCCACAGCGCCAACCTGCGGACCCCCAGGCCCTCTCTGGTCCCTGCAGGGAAGTCTGGGCTGCCAATCCAGGCAGCCCCCACCCCGGGAGCCAGTGGCTTTAATCAGTTCCAAGTTGTGGAGCTGACAGAGCCTGATTAAAGGCCTCTGTGTTTGGAGCTGATTCTGTCCCTCTGCCCAGTCCTTGCCCCACCTAGAGCAGACACAGTGCAGGCCTTAACCGGAGCCAGCCCGGCCCCCCTGTAGGGCCACCACCCTTGCCCCAGGCTTCCCTGTGTGCTCCACTCACCCTGCCTGGGAGCCAAGAGCCCTGCCTCCCTGTGGCCTCCTTGAGGGACCCACCCACCCCCGGTTCTCACGCCCCTGCCCTCCCCCCACCAGCCATCAACACAGCCCCTCCCCGAAAGTTCTCCTCAGCCTTGGCCTCCCCGGATCCCAAGACCCCATCTCTACCCCAACTGGCAGTCGCGAGCAGGTGGCTGGCTGGGTCGTTATCTCCAGAAGGGGTGCTGGTGTGGTCACAGCTAAGCCACTCAGAGCCCCCTAAGGAAGCTGCAGCAAGAAGGGACTTGACCTCTGCCAGCGGCAGCTAAGTCAAAATGAGCACCCAGGTCCCAACTAGCCCCATGGAATCCCCTCTGCTAGAGCCCTCGGGGCCCTGGGGAGGAAGAAAGAAAGGAACAAGCCCAGACAGCTCTACCCTGTAATCAATCACTCCGCTTCCCTAAACCTCAGCTTACCTGTCTGTGCAGTGGGGACAGTCCCCATGCCAGCTTCTAATGAAGGCTGGACATCTGGGACCCTCCCCCCGGGGTCCTGGAGACCTAGCACCCTGCCACCCTCTCCTCCGCTCAGGGGCCTATGCACTTCCTACTCCTGATGAAGAGCCATGCGTCTGGGAGGCAAAGTTTAGCCAGGAATTTGAGCAGCACGAGAGCTGGCAGGGAGGGCAATGAGTGCTGGCTGTAGCCAAGGTCCTTTCCCTCTCGCCGGGGGAACAGCTCATTCCTGTCTCAGAGGGAGGTGTGAGGCTCGAGGACCTACATGCCACAGCACAGTAAAGGGAAGCAGGATGATATCGCCGCCGTGAGAAGGTCTGGGCCACAAGGGGCTGGGAAGCGGAGGGGGCCCAGATGTACACTCAGAGCAAAATGGAAAGGAAAGGTTCCAGGTGCTCTAGGAAGAGGTCTGTGTCCCCAGGGACCAGGCACGGACATGCAGTGACGCCACCTTGTCTCAGATGGTCACGCAGGGCCTCACACCTGGGCTGGCTCTGGGGCTCGCTTCCTGCAAGAAGAAAGGAGCAAAGAGAAACGCTGCGGGCGACCCAGCGAGCCAGGCCCCGAGCCAAGAGCGCACAGGCCTGCAGGGCCTCCGGTGTCCAGAGGAAAATGGGACTGTTTGTTTTCAGGAGGAAACTGGGTATGTAAATGAGCAGCCACTGGCCTGACTCAAGGCTCCTGGGAGGGACCTCTCTGTCACCTGGGTCCCATCCCTTGGTCTCCTGTTTGCTGACCCTGTGTGATGCCAAGGACAACCCAGGCGATAGGAGCATCCACCTTCTACCGATCTGGAAACTGAGGCTCAGGGAGGCTGGTGCTATGCCCAGTCAGGGTCACAACCTGGAGCTGACAGAGCCTGATTAAAGACCTCTGTGTTCAGAGCTGATTCCGACCCTCTGCCCAATCTTTGCCCCACCTAGAGCAGACACGGTGCAGACCTTAACCCAGGCCTCAAGCAGGTTTGGGGGATGGAGGCGGAACATAGCCTGAGGAAGGCGGGATGGGCATTTCCTGAGTGCCCTGAGCCCACCAGATGTCAGTGCTTGGTGTTCTGCGCTTACCTCCCGCAAGCATCACAAATGGTCCGTGAGGAATATTTTTAGAAGCAGGAAGCCAGGGTTCAGAGAAGAGAAGTGACTTGCTCAAGGTCACAGCATGCGGCTGACCCATCCCCAGCACACACAGATTCAGCCACCCTGAGCCTTGCCAGGCCCGGCAGGGGCTTGGACCCAGCCACAGTCCCTGCTCTCAGGCTGAGCTGGGGAGTTAACCAAACTGGTTAGCTGGCTCACCCCAGGACAGAACCTGAGATGGCTGAGTTGGCTTGGCTAGAGAGCCAAGGCTTCCCCGAGGGAAGAAAGTGGCTGGAGCAGAGCCTGGAAGAATGAGGAAGATTCAAGTCAAGCCATGGGAGGAGGTGATGGCATTCAGGCAGAGCCGCAGGGTCCAGGCACCAAGGTGTGGGAGTCTGGAAAGTTATGCATGGTGCACTTTGGAGGATAGGTACAGTCCTCAGGAGAAGCCAGGGGGGAACCTGGGCTGGACCCTCCTCTCCCCACCACCAGAGGCCTTGAATGCACCATCTGGGCAGGAGCCAGTGACAGGGGCAGCCTGGACCACCTTATCTTCCCTCCCCATGGGTTCCTGGCCCAGAGTGAGGACCCCTGGCCAGCTTTCCCAGGGTCCCGGGACCCTTGCAGAAGCCCAGCTGAGAACCCTGGGATCCTTAATCTTAAGGCTGAGAAGAGAGAGGATCCCAGAGCTCTTCCTCCCCGAGGGCCAGGTGCAGGCCAGGCACAAAGACGACGCATCTTCAAGTCCCAGCCAAGCACCTACTTCGCTGCAGGATTCTGGGCAGCTCACTCACTGCCCTGTCATCGTCGGTGAAAATGGGCTCAGTAATGACACCCTCCCTGCCTATCACGCAGGGCGCTAGAGGGCTTCAGGGGATAAGTACGTGAGAAAGTTCCCACTGCCGGCAACTATAAAGCAGAAGGGATCATTATGGGAAATGAGGACTCAGATGCCCCAAGACGGGAAGTGACTTGCCCAAGGTCACACAGCCAGACAGCAGCAGAGCAGGATTTGAACTGGGTCTCGCGATAACTAGGCCAGGGCTCTTGCACTGCGAGACCTTGAATCCCAAGAGAGCTCTGACCCTCTTTGCATGGATGGCAGGTGGGGCAGAGGCTGCTTCCCCCACATCCCAGCTCCCTCCTGCCCAGGACCTGCTGCCACCCCAGACCAGGCCCAGCCTTGGAGTTCGGGATTGAAAGCCCAGCTTTGCCCTTTTAGCTCAGTGACCCTGGGCAAGTTGTTTCAGCTCCTGAATCCCCCATTTCCTCATCTGTAAAATAGGGAGGGACTGATAATAACCTCTGCCTGGGGAGGCTGCAGAGGGCCCAGCGCCGGGCCTGGCATACACATTAGACGCTCAGCAGGTGAGGGTTCTCTCTTCTGCCTCTGCTGTGCCCGCCAGGCAGAGCCGAGACTTGGCAGGAGAAAGTTTCCGGCTTCCCAGAAAACCTGCCCAGAACAATAACTGGGAGCCTAAACTGCCTGGAGAACACTAGACCTTGGAAGAAGATCACGTTACTGAACGGATAGTGGGAGGGTAAGGAGTGGAGCAAGACCCTGGCTCAGAGGCGGTGTGGGGGAACTTGCCTCCCCGGGCCCCTCACTTGGGGTCTCCTGGGGCAGGCGCAGTGGTCAGGGAAGGCATCACTGCTTCTGCATGAGATGTGTATGGGAGAGGTCAGGGTGCGGTGCGGGTGGGGGGTGGGATAGGGCCAGGGTTCCCATATGAGAGCTCCTGGCAGCTTTCAGGGCATCCTTGGATATAGCAGGTCACCTGTCAGAGCCTGGTTCCCTTCCTGCAAAATGGGTATGGTGATAATCATTTTGCTCTCCTGCACACCAAGTCCCCACTACGTGCAAAACATACATTAGAGGCGGGTAGCGGGTGGGGTGGGGGAGGTGAAGGGGGAAGGTGAGTTCAGGCCTCACAGGAAGAGCCTCTAATGAACAGGACAAGGGCCTCCTGTCAGCAGCACCCAGAGCTAAAAGTTACCACAGAGCCCCGCCCTGCGCCATTCCACCGCTCCACTGGTTCCCAAAGTGTGGTCCGGGGCCAGCAGCTGCAGCATCTCCTGGGAACATGCTAGAAATGCGTGTTCTCAGGCTGCACCCCGGATCAACAGAATCAAACTCTGGGGGTGGGGCCCGGCAACCTGGGCTTTCACAAACCCTCCCAGTGTCAGCGTGAGAACCACCCCCACTACCCACCTCCAACTCCGGGTAAACTTCCCCCCACCGACTCATCTGCCCACTCCCTGGTTTCCAGAAGGCTGTTGGGGAAGAAGGGGTCACTGTGGGGAGAGGTCATTAAATAGTAAAGAGAGCCCATGATTAGTTAATGACACAGCAGGCTCCCAGAGAGGAGAGAGGAGGAGGGTCAAAAGTCAGACTGTAATTAGAGAAAAACCTCCCCCATATCTGTCTTCCTCTGTCCACGTCTGTCTCTCTTACAGACACGCACACCGAGAGCCTGCTCCCTTCCCTCTGCAGGTGTGCCAGCTGGCACAAGGGCAGACAGTTCCCCTGCCCCACAGCAGGGCTGGGGCTAAACTGGGGGCTGGGTTGGGGGGGGGCGGATTCTGGTCCTCAGACCTTGGGTTTAAAACCCACCTGATGGGAAAGCCGCTTCTAGGAATTCACTCTGCGGCGCTCATCTGACTTGAGCACAAGGTATGCTCACGGACATGGTGGTCACCATAGCAACGTGGATACTCATGAAAAATTCCAGGGGCCTAACTGTGCACCAGCAGGGGAATGCTCAACCAGGTCACAGTGGATTTGTGGGTGCGATGCCACAGGGCTGGGAAACGCTGCGGAAGAACATTCAATCACATGCAGGAATCCCCCCATACAATATTAAGCCAAAAATGGCAGTACAGGAAGTGGTTCACGTGGTACAATCCCAGTCTCCTGTGTGTGCGGTTTTCAAAAGCCAAAACACCACACTGTTCACTGCGGTTATCTCTGAGTGGTTATTTCCTTTTCTACGTCTGTTCCTCACCCTCCAAAATTTTCCACAAAAACTCTTTCTTCAATACTCAGAAAATTGAGGGGGACTTTTTGTGGCCATTCGGTTCAAATGGAGATGTAACTTTTTAAAAACATCTCTTTCCTATTGCAGAAGTGCTGGCCTGGGGTCCCCTGCCACAAGATTTGGTCCCTCCAGGCAGTGTCGACATTCTACATGGTCTCAATGAGCATGACCAGGACCAGCAAGTGGAAGCCAAGGGAGCGTGGGTTTGCTCAAATTCTATGCCACATTTTTCTAAAAGTCGGATCTGCCTAGAGATGAAAGGTGGTGAGCTCTCCAAGCCTCACAGTGTGCAAGCAAGGGCTGGGTGTTGTCCATGGGGTCAGACTGGGTAGGTAGGTTGATTCAATGAACTACAGAGCTGCTCATGACACCAAGATCCTGTGACTCTAGACACAAGCTCCTACCTTTGCCTCAACTCTACGCCAAGAACACCCAGGTCTAGGCTGGGCTCAGAGAGTCTGACTGGCAGCAAGACCACAGAGGCCTAAGTCCACTCCTGACCCCAGAGCTCCAGGCAGCCCTGAAAAGCACCCTCACTCTAGATCAGGGACCTCAGCCTTTGGGGAGGAGGACTCCCCATCATTTCTCCCAAAGGAGTGGCAGGAGCAGCCTTTGTTCATCATCATCACTCCTAACCTCTGGCTTTTACTGAGGCTGCACTCTTCCCTGGGCCTGCCACTAAGCTTTTTACCAGAATTATCTCATTTAATCCTCACAAAAAGCAAGGCTCTGAGAGGTTAAGAAACTTGCCCGGAGGCAAGCAGACACTGCAGAGGAGAGCTGGCCCATACTTAGTTCTGGCCAACATCAGTGCCTGAGGGGCCAGTGGAACCTCCAAGCTGCAGACACAACCCCAGGGGTTCCGGGCTTACAACCTGCAGGAATCCCCACGGACTCCTGAGACGCACACAGTTGGAGAACCGTGGTGCCATGCTATCCTGTCTCCTGGCAGAAGGGGAGCCTGCTGCTTGACCCTACCAGGACAGAGTGTGGGGCAGAGAGAAAGGTGGCTTATGGAATAGACAGTAAATGCCTAGTGCCAGGGTAGATGACACATCCTCCCTGCCTTAACTACTCTGCCACTGTGTGCTCAGAGAAGCGAGGGGTCAGGGAGGAGGGGTATCTCCATGACCGAAGGTGACCCCAAACCTAGACATCCACTTCCTGCAAAGCAATCCTCCCCCACCAGTTTCTATTTCCTCTACAAATGATGACATGTCATAGGTCCCACTGCAACAGTGTTCTAGTGTTCCATCTCCTAACACAGTGAGTGGGAGATAATTTTCCAAGTGCAGTAGTGTAATTACTAATTGTAATTATTATTAGCAACAAGTTAACATTTACTGAGCGCTTACTACACACTGGGTATCATTGGAAACGCCTTGTATGTATCAGTAGGAACACATATTCCCCTCTCCATTTGTTTCCCTGTCAGGGGACCTCTACCGGGGAGACACCTCAGGCCTTGCTCCGCCCCTCTGCTTCACTCCAGCCCTGGACTCAATAGTGGCTTATCTGATTAGTCCGTCTGGGAGACAGGCAGGTCATGCTCAGCTGGGCCCCGCCCCTTGCTGAACCAGGTTACCTGCAGGGAGCATTCCACCTGGGCCTGCTGGGACACTGGCTTCTGTCCGGCACTGCCTGTGGCTGGACTGATACACTCTGCCAGTTCCAGAGAAGACAGTCAGCAAACCCTCTGGGCCTCGGATCTAAAGCCACATTCTCTGGTCAGCTTCCGTTTGGTGTTCCATCCTCCACGTGAGTTTAGCTCATTTAATACTCACAGATGAGGAAACTGAGGCTCAGAAAGTTTATTAAGCCGGTTGATCTCAACTACTGTTGGAAAGCTTTCTAAACACCATCTAGCACTCAGGGTGTGTCCAATGCATGGGAGGCCAGATTACACTCCCATCCGTATCTGACTCTAGTCTCCCAGGCTGCCAGGCTGGTGTCCAAAGACACTCCCTCAAAGTCTTTTGGGGCTTGACAAATTGATACTCACTTCAAACCGACACCCCCACCCTCCTTTGAAAAAATATGAAAAGAAAATATGATTTATTCACAACACAAACCTCAATGTGATCTCAAGCTCATATAATACATTTTAATCTGAATGTGTATGGTTAAGTTTTTTATAGCCTTATTGTATGTGTGTTCTTTTTCTCTGGAGCATAAAAATAATATGGGCTTACCCCAGAAGACTCAGAAAATAGGAAAAATAAAAAGATAATAAAGGTCTATAATCTAATCTGTATAATTATATAAGTGTATTTCCATATATTCATCTACATTTTGGCTTTGTTGAGTAGGCTCAGCTATTTGGTGTCCGCAACCGCTGGGACCTGCCCCCCACAGCCTTCTTCCCCAGGCTGTCTCCATGTAGGACAATGGGCCAGGCCCCCAGGAGTCCATTCACTGAATAAAAGCTGGCAGCTGCCCACTGTAGCATCACATGCGCCTTGCTCACAAAAGCCAAGTATAGCAAGTGCAGGATAACAGCTATAGTTTTGTAGCCCAAGAAGGGCTGTCCCTTGCCCAAGGTCACATGGCAAATAAAGGATGAGCTGGGAGCAAAGCGCAGGTCCCCTGATCACCATACTCAAGCTATTCCCAGGCTCTCCTGTCTCCCAAAGATGTACATCTGCTTCCTATTAGCAAAACTACCCAAACCAGCAGGAATATACACGGCACTTACTACGTGCCAGGCACTGTCCTACACGCTTTCTAAATGTCCTAAGTGAAATCCTCTCAAACAACCCTATGAGGTAAGTACTGTTATTGTCTCCATCTTACAGATGCTGAAACTGGTACACAGAGGGGTTAAGACACTTGCAAAGGTCACACTCAGCTGGTAAGTAGCAGAGGCAGGAATCATCCTCAGGCGGGTTGATTCCAGAGTCTGTGACCTTGCTTGGGGTTTCCTCCCTGCTTCCCTGGGCACAAGCCCAGCTGGGACCCCAGGCAGGCTTCTGGAGCGCTTGCTGCCTGAGAGTAAGAAAACCAGTCCAGAGGTCACCTCCCTGGCCAAGATCACTCTGCAGCTCCATGGCAGAGCCAGACTTTGAACCCAGGCCTCCTACCGCCACCTCCAGCGCTTTGCCCACTTCTCTGCATCGGCCCTAAGAGCCCAGGCCCGGAATTCTGAACAACTCCCATGCCGATCACCCTTCAACACAGCAGGGAAGTTCAGGGATGGAGCCCGAAGAAAGCACGGAAGCCTCCACTGCAGGGTGAGAAGTCAGAGGGGACAGCGGTGCTTCCCGGAGCTGCCCACCAGGAGGTCTGCGTGGATGAGGTTCGGGATGGACTTCCTGAGCGGCGCTGTCCCATTCCCCCAGGCCCTAGCCTGAGTCTCCACAGGGTCATGGCACCTTCCACAGACAACTGCTGACTCGGAGATGCCTTTTCTGGCTCAGAGTTCACTGAATGCCAGAGTGGCCCCTCACTGGGCTGGAGGAAGTTGAGCTGTTCCCCTCCTAGGAGGGTAAAGGCCAGGCCTCACAAGGGAAGCGGAAACCCCAACTCAAGCAATCCCAGGCCACACGGCCCATTCCCATCTCTCTGGATACAGGTTACAGGAGTGGGGTGGACAGGCCTGCAGGGCAAGGCAGGGGCATATGGACCCTGCTTCCTGGCTCCACCTTGGCAAGGAGTCACCAAGTATCTGGCACTGAGATGGGTCCTGTCCCCTGACCAAGAATTCAGCCACCACTTCCCAAGCCACGTGCCAGGAATCAAGGATACAGAGATGGACGGGGCAGTGCCTGCCCAACAGCGTTCACGGAGACACTCGGTACACTACAACACAGCAGGACCAAAGCAAAGGTACTGGCTCTGTGCAGACAAGCACAGAGAAGAAGGTGAAGGGAGAGGAGGGGTCTGGGGAAGCCATTCGGCCCTGGACACTCAGACCTACTTCCCCTCAGCAAGCTTGCAGTCACCGTGGGAAACACCAGCTGCCCCCAGGAGGAGCCAGGGAGCACCACATGGCCGAAAATGATGCACACACATATGTTGGAGAGGCCAGAGGGCCTGGACAGGAGGGAGGTGCTCGAGGAATGTCCCTGGGAGCCTGGCGCAAGCCTTGATAGACCAGCCAGACCAGCAGAAAGTAACGGCGGCTTTAAGGTATTGAGCGCTGACCATGCGCTAGGTATCAAAGCGCTAAGTGTTTCATATGTACTTTTCTGTTTTCTCCTCAGGCCACCCTATGAAGCAGTTACCATTATTACCCTGATTACAGATTGAAAAACCAAGGCTCAGCAAGAGTCACATAGCTAGGATTTGGCAGGGCCAAGATTCCAATGCTAAAGTCCAGTGTTTCGCCACCATGCCGAACCCTGTCCCTAACCTGTAGGTGGGCAGAAGGTAGGTGAGGGTGCTACAGGTGGGGGAACCAGGGAGGGAGAGCAGGGAGGTGGGACCACGTGCTACCTGTCTGAGGGAAGGTGCCGAGCTCCACCGTGTTAAGACTGTGGGGGGTGTGCACGTGCTCTTGGGCATGCTCACACGTGCCCTGCTTGAAAAGGATAGACCCCAGGTCCCAGAACCCCGAGAGCTCCCCATTAGCAGCTCAGGGAAGGAAGCCCAGAGAGGAGGAGGCATTTGCCTAAGGTCACACAGCACACAAAGAGCAGCGCTAACCCCAAGGACCAGAATACAGGCCTCTTTCCTCCCTCAGCTGCCCCTCCATGTCAGCACAGAGTGAATCAGCTGCTGACAGGAAACCCACAGTGGAGGGGGAACCCCGGGAGTGAGTCAGGAACACGCAGCCCTCGGGAGATGCTGGCAGGGCCTGCTACAGAGGCCCTGGGCCTGGGTTGGCCGCCTCTTCCCAGGCAGTGCAGGGCAAGGGGAGGAGGGGAGCGGCCTGTCCCACATCACCGGACCATGTTTACCTCTGGGCTTCCCTCCCAGCTCCTCGGCCCCAGGCTTAGAGGAGGGGAAGCGGTGGGCAGGGCAGTTCCTGCTGAGATTAAACCAGCCTCCACCCCCGGCCCCAGTCCTGTCCCACGGAGGGGCCCCGGCCAAGCAGCCCTGGCTCTTCCCTCCCTTCCCGCCTCTCAGGGAGCCAACTCCTGGCCGTTTGATGCTCTTGATTAAATCATAACCGCCCCCCTCTGAGCTTCCCGTGGGGCAGAGGAAGTGGGTATAACAGTTTGGAGCAGGGGGCCAAGTTAAAACCAGGAGGTGCCAGCTGGCCCCAGATGGTCCAAATCTGAAGGAACGCTCGGGGCTTGGGTCTGCTCAGCAGTGAGCTAGGAGGGGCTGTCTAGTCCTCAGGGGAACAGGGTTTGGGTCCCCAGAGTGGAGGGGGATGGCCAGCAGGGGCTTCCAGGTCTCAAGAGGGGGCTACCCACATGGCAGAAACTTCAGAGGCACCCAGAGAAACCAGAATCTCCCCACTCCAACCCTTGTGGGAAACTTGTGCCCTAACTGGCCACTCCCTGCCAGATACAGCACGAGGCTAACCTCTCACCCCTGCCCTCCCCAGGCTGGGCCGGGAGGCACTTCTCCCTACCCACCTCACTCCCACACCTACCAGCTGGCTCAGGCTTCTGCCACTCGGCCCAGATGCCTCCCCCTCATGGGCGAACACATGGCCTTCTTGGATGGCTCCTCCCTACCCCTCTGGATTAGTGCCCCCCCCCACCCACCCAACACAGCCACCTTCCTGAGCTCCTGCTGTGTGCCAGGGGCTAAGCAGGGTAGGGGAACAGAGAGGCAGGCTGGAACACCCCCCACCCCTCTGACGGAGCCTTTGCTATCTCTGTGACTGGTGCCCCTTCTTTCACTCCCAGTTACAGATGTCCTCCAAACCGTCTGGACCCCTTCTTCCCCGTCACCACAGCCACTGGTTCATTACCACTGCTGGATCCCACTTCCAGCACACCTGGCACAGGCTGCCTTTCCTGAATTACCGCTCTGCTGGGTCACTTCCCTGCTCAAAAGCCTTCAGAGGCTCCCACTTTCTACAAATTAAATCCAAACTCCTCACCTTGGCATTCAAGGCCCTCTATGAGTTGATGCCACCTACCACTCCCACTACACATCCCTGCAGTCGCAAACTTCAGCCAGACTGAACAACCCAGCAGTTTCTCAAGAATTCCCTGAACAGGCTGTCCTTCTTGCCTTTACCCAGGCATTTTCCTCTGCCCAAGAGACCGTCTTCACTCTAGCTGCTGAAGCCCTCCCAATCCTTAAGGCCCTGAGGACCCTCTAATCCTTTCTTCATTTATCTTCTGTCAAAGTCACTGGTACCCTTGCCTAAGCCCCTTCGCAGAAGGTAGGCAACCTGAGGGTGCGGGCCTTGCATGGTCGCTTGTCACTCATCATGTGTGGCAGGGGTGGTGCTGGGGAGGGCTTTCCATTAAGGCTTACTAGGTAGGCACTGTTGCAATGAACATCGCCTCCTCCCCACCATGGGTACCACCTACCGGGCCTTCTCTGCCCACACTACACTAAATTCTAATCTTCTGCCACTGAAATGCTTGGAAAGTCTGTGGCCCCCTCTTGATGCGAGCCAAACCAGGACTTGGAACCCAAACAGAAAGTCCTGCTTAAGTCTTAACAACTCCAGCAATCCTCCTTATCTCCTTCCCCCACCCCAGCCCTGGTTTCTCAAGTGTCTCGCCTCTTCTGAACACCTCCCCTGGCCCTACACACGCACTGTCTCCTCCACATTCTGCAGCCTCCAATCAGACTCTGTTCCATAGTATTTTCCAGCTGGTTTCACAGTGTATAGCCTATCTCCCCAGAAGATGCAGGGAGCCAACATGCAGCACCCTCAGTGTTCTTCAGTGCCCAATCCTGCTCAAACAGACAATAGGTGCCCACACTGCCCCTCACCTCTGCCCAAAGCCAAGCAGGCAGTGGTATAGCTGGATTCCAGCCACCAGGGCAGTACAGATCCATGAAATCCCATCTGGCCCAGAGCCCTTGGTGGGAGTGATCATCTCCTGCAGGGACATGGTGGGCCTGTGGGAGCCCTCACTGTCAGCAACTGAGGATGGGGGCAGAGTCAGGTCCGGCTGGTTTACCTCTCAATCCTCTAGCTCTGTCTGGTATACAGTAGGCACTCAGTAAATGCTCACCAACCTCATATAGAAAACCCAGCCACTCTCAGCTCCAGGTGATGCACTCCCCAACCCTCAGATGAACAGAGTGATGTTGCTGACAGGTGGCAATTTCTGGTTCTCACAAGATCAGGAGGGGCTGCAGCCAGCCCCAGCCTTCCCCCCCAAATGTCCCCCAAAAAGGGCTCATTCCCCAGCAGGAAGCCAGCCCATCACCTGCCCATCCACATCAGGGCAGCTGTCACGTAGTGAGGCCTTGCTGGGTGCCTGGCGCTTGCTAAGCATGGTGTACGCATTATTGTATTTAGTGCTCACTACTACTGTTGTATACTGTCATTACCCCCATTTTACAGAGGAGGAAACTGAAGTTTGGAGGGACAGTAGAATCCAAGTCAGTTTGGTCCCAAAGCCCCAAGCCTTTGACCACTGACCTAGGCTGCCCAGCTACTGTGGCCAGCACAGGACACCCACTGCTACCAGGGACAGAGCCCTCCAGCCCAAGAAATGAACCCTGGGTATGCGGCAAAAGCCCCCGGTGCACAGGGCTTGATGATGGGCTCAAGGTTTGTTTTCTTTCTTTTCCCACGCACCAAGGTAAGAACTGTGCCCCAGTTTTCGCAGCCTCTCAGCCTCCTCTTCCAGGCCAGCTCACCTGGAAAAATCTGGCTGACTGGCTGAGTTTGCGACTTGACGTCTTAGAGGGACTGGCTCAGTTGAGCTGTCAAAATTGGTGAGAGGTGGGAGTTATGGGGGAATCGAAACCTCCCTGCTTTGAGCTCCCCTTCCCCAGGACTTGTGGGTTCGAGCCCCATGTGAGGAACCAGTGTGACCTTTAAAGCAATTCACTTCGCTCAGTCCCATTTTGCAGGGAGAGGAACTGGACAGCGCGAACACCTGTGGCTGAGCTGCAGCCTGCTCTCACCTGCCAGGCCTGTGCTTCCGGGGTTTTAGTGAGAAAGGGCCACAGGAGCGTGCAGTTCACCTGGTTCAACTTCCTCCTACTGGAACCTACCGAGGTCCAGAGCTAGGTGGGGGGACGGACCCGAGGTAATACAGCTGATGCATGGGGGAGCCGGAGAACTGGGGGTTCAGGACTCGGGGACTAATGCTCCTTCTCCCCACCAGCTGCCCCGACCTGTCACTGTTTCAGAGAAAGCTGGCTGAGCCAGCTGTGGAAGCGAGAGCGAAAACTAACTTAGTTTCTAGTTGTGTGGCCGGCCTGCCTCGGCTCCTTCCCCTCTTCTTACCTGCTGGCTCTGTTTTTGCTCCGCGCTGCAAACCCTGCGTCGCCCGCTCACTCCCTAGTCAGCGTCTGACTGCGCAGCGCTTGGCTCGGTCCCTCCGCGGTCCTCCTCCCAGACGCTGTTGGGGAACGCAGCAGCCGCAGCCAGGCCCCGCCCCTCCGGAGGACACGCCCCTCGGCTGCCCGCCGGCCCCGCCCCCGAGCCCTGCGGGAAGGCGGCTAGGATACGGCCAGAGGCCAGACGAGGCCCCGCCCACCCGGCCTCCGCTCTCGGGCCCGGGCAGCCCCGCCCCCGGGCCGCACAAGGGGTAAGGCCCGCCCCCGCCCCCGCCGCCTCCAGCACTCGGGGCCCTCCAGCCCGCCCGAGCTCTGCCCGCTCCCAGCCCTACCTAACGGTCCCGCCCCTCCGCGGCCCTCTGCACTTTCCCAGTATCCTCCCGGCTGCTGGCGGCCCCTTGCGCCCTCCCATCGCCCCCGCCCCGCCCCCTAGCCCTCCGAGGGGAGGCCACGCCCCGGAGACGCCCCTTCCCCGCCCAGGCCTGGCCTCAGCGCCTCCCCAGCCCTGTCCTGCCTTGCTAACCCAGCTCTGGGCAGGCAGCCCTGGGGGCTCCCACGCTGGTCTTGCAGGGCGGCTGTATCCGGGTGCAACCGGGGAACGGCGTGGGAGCGGTTTGCGTTCCCAGCTGGGGCCTCTATCGGGAGGCGGCCTGGACCCGGGCACTTTCTGAAAATGCTAACAGCTCCCATTGACTGAACCCTTGCCAGGGCTAGGCTCTATGCCAAGCGCTGTGAAGAGTACTGGCCCTTGAATTCCCACAGCTCAGGCTACTCATGTTGCGCCCATTTTTCTGATGCCCAGTTGAAGGCTTAGAGAAGACAAGTCCCAGGCTCTGACTCTCACGGGGGAGGCGGTGGTGAGCGGGATCAGGCCCCAGGTCCTGAATCACAGGGGTGCTGCTGCCCCAGCTTGCCTGGCCCAGCCCCTGGAGAAGTGGCCCAGGCCAGCTGCTGTTGGGGCAGTGCTCAGCAGGCTGCCTGGGGTGAGGGAGGGGGTGTGGGTTGATTGAGGTGGCAGGAAGGGCTGCAGGCCTGCACCCTCAAAGCTGGCTTTCCCCCTAAAGAAGTGGCCCAGAATTAAGGTGGGCTGCAAAAGATCTCTAGGTGGCTGTGGGGCCCAGCGCTCTGCACTCCCAGACTCCAGGGGACCAGCCTCGGGCAGGTTAACTGGTTAATGACCAGGGCCATTCACCTGTGCTGCTGACACAGCGCTTTCCTTCCCATTATCTCACTGGCATCTCACAACAGCAGCATTGTGGGGAGGGCATGATTACCACCGTTTTGCATGGGTGGAGCAGGGTAGGGAGCTGGATTCCAGCCCAGCACAGTAGTTCTCAAAGCGTGGTCCTTAGACCAGCAGCAGCGTCATCTGGGAACTTGTGTATTTTGAGGCCCCATCTCAGACCTACTGGATGGGAAACTGTAGGGCAATTTGTTTTAATAAAGCCTGCCCGTGATTCTGAGTCACACTCAAATTTGAACCACTGCTGAGTAAACTGTAAAGAAGTTAGGGTGGTCTGAGGATCACACAAACCTAGGTAGCCTCCTCCTAGCTTTTTAACCCAGGGCGAGGTGAGGTATTTAACCTCCCTAGGATGAGCCCTTAAACAGGGAATAATAGCGATAACAATAATACCAGTCTTGAGGGTGGCTGTTGAAGGCTCCGTGTGACAGTGTTCATGACCGGTGCGGCCCACTGCTTGCGTGTGTGCATGCTCAATAAATGTCCTCTTCCCAGTAAAACGTATCCTTCGCAGAAGCTCCACACCAAGTTGGGGGAGTGGGGTTGCAGAATCCTTTATTTTTTATTTTTTTTTGAGACAGAGTCTCACTCTGTTGCCCGGGCTGTAGAGTGCTGTGGCATCAGCCTAGCTCACAGCAACCTCAAACTCCTGGGCTCAAGGAATCCTTCTGCCTCAGCCTCCCGAGTAGTTGGGACTACAGGCATGCGCCACCATGCCTGGCTGATTTTTTACATATATTTTTAGTTGGCCAATTAATTTCTTTCTATTTATAGTAGAGACGGGGTCTCACTCTTGCTCAGGCTGGTCTTGAACTCCTGACCTTGAGCTATCCACCCGCCTTGGCCTCCCAGAGTGCTAGGATTACAGGCGTGAGCCACCGCGCCTGGCCTGCAGAATCCTTTAAACTCAGCAGTGTCCCATGTGGTTGTCCTTCCCCCAGAGGGACACCATCTATCCTGCAAGAGGTCAAGATCCTAATAAAATCCCAAATGATGTGAGTTCTGGTCCAGGGTCCACATTTTGAGAAGCACTGTGCTATTCTGTCATGAGCTGGGTTCTAGCTCCTTACCCTACCCAACCCATGCAAAATGGGCATAAAATACCCTCCTCTCGCACCCTGCTTCATACCCCCTCCCTCCAAGCTGGGGGTGTTTGCGATGGTGACTGGCAATTGGCAAAACAGCTGGATCCTGTCAGCCCTCTCTCCCCGCATGCAGACATTCCCTCGCATTAATCCCATCTGCTACCTCTTCCTGTCCCTGCCACTCCAGATTAGAGATGGAGGCAGCTGTGGCAGCATGGAGGGCAGTCTGTAGGTCTTCTGGAATCTCTGCCATACTCCCCCCCCACCATCCTCTGAGCCACATAGAATAGGGTCTCCTGCAGGACTCATAGCCTGGAGCACTGGTCCTGTTGTGCAGCCCAACCCCAACATGGGCAGCCCAAGTTAGGAATGCAAATCGAGGACCACCTACCTTGTATTTAAACATTTAACTGACTATAAAATGAAATATATGTATCCTACCTTGACAAATATTCTTTATAATGACCAAGAAGATCATGTTCAAATTTAGAATTCTTGGACTCTTTGGAATTTTATGCAAAAACATGGTAGCGTGGGAGGGTCTACCTGACCCCCACTCCTCTTCCTAGCCCCATCTCTATCCTGTGTCACAGGTGGCCTAGGACTTTGGCATGTGAACACCCCAGTCCACATGCCCAAACTCTGTCCACACACCTTGCCCATAGCCACGTCTTTGTCACCCGTCTATGAATGTACATCAGGGACAGGATGCACCCTCAGGAGGATGGACCTGGGCAGGAGGCTTTGCAAGGCTTAAAAGTGGGCTTGGGCCAGTTGGGCAGAGGTTTCCAGGTTCTTAGGTACCTGAAGCATGATCAAGGTGGGGCGTGGGCTCTGGGTGGACACAGGTGTGTTCTTGTCCGGGTCTGTGGTGTCACTGCCATTTGGCCTTGTACCTCCAGCACTTAGCACAGCACCTGGAAGTTTAATGGACAGTTGTTGAGTAGACGTGTATCTGAGTCTGTCTTAGTCCATTTTCTGTTGCTGTAACAGAATTCCACAGGTTGGGTGTCTTAGTCCATTTTGCATTACCATAAAGTCATATCTGATACTCAGTAATTCATAAAGAAAAGAGGTTTATTTGGCTCATGGTTCTGCAGGCTGTACAAGAAGCATGGTGCCAGCATCTGCTTCTGGTGAGGGTTTCAGGGAGCCTCCAATCAAGGCAGAAGGGGGAGCAGGAGTGTCACATGGCGAAAGAAGGAGCAAGAGAGGGAGGAGGTACTGGGCATTTTCAAACAACCAGCTCTTGTGAACTAATAGAGGGAGAACCCCTTATCACAGAGAGGGCACCAAGCCATTCATGAAGGATCCACTCCCAGGACCCAAGCACCTGCCACTCAGCCCCATCTCCAACCTTGGAAATCAAATTTCAACATGAGATTTAGAGGGGACAAATATCCAAACCATATTACTGAGTAATGTATAAAGAAAATAATTTTATTTTTCACAGTTCTTGAGGCTGGGAAGTCCAAGGTCAAGGGGCTGTGTCTGGTGAGAGCCTTCTTACTGCCCCGTAACATGGTTGAGGGCATCACATGATGAGATAGCAGGAGTATGTCAACTCAGGTCTCCCTTCCTCTGATAAAGCCACCAGTCCCATCGTCAGGACCCCACCTGATGACCTTATCTAATCCTAATTACCTCCCAAAGGCCCTGCCTCCAAATACCATCAACATATGAATTTTGGGATTAAGTTTCCAACACATGAAATTTGGGGGACACAGTCAAACCAGAGCAGAGTCATTCACTGGAATATCTCGCTGGGTTGGCTCGCCCAGATCTGTCTTCATTCCCCCTCTTCCGGTAGGAGTATGGCTTTGTCATGACTCACCCTGGGCAGAGAGTAGAGCAACGCTTCTAGTGGGAGACTCCACCTTTTTGGAATTCTTTAGTCCATTCCAGAAGTGAAGCCAGGAGTTCTGGAGGTGGGGAAAGGGGTGAGAAGAGCTGCTCCCCCAAGCCTTGAGAGAAGATATCAGTGGCCAACTTGGAGGCAGGGAGATGGTAGTTTGGCAAGACCTCCAAGGGGTGTGGCCAAGGGGTTCCCAGCCTCTCAGATGATTCTCCCATCCCAGAGGTGGCCCATGGGCAGGGAGCAGGAGACCTCAAGGCCCTTGTTAGCAAGAGCATGGGGGTCAGTTTCTTGTTGGTACCTGGGCTTAAGGAAGGCCTCAAGACTTTTGCGCAACTCTGGTGGAGGAAAGGAGGGAAGGATGGAGAGTAAGGGGATAACTGTTTATTCGTATTGTTATGTAACCACCCCACTCATTTTTTAGCCCACAAATCTGCAGTTTTGGGTGGGCACAGCAGTGAAGGCTTATCTCTCCTCTGCGCAATGGCAGCCGCTTAGAGGATCCGTTTTCAAGATGGCGTGCTGACGTGGCAAGTTGTCGCCAGCTGTCATCTGGGAGCCCAGCCAGAGCTGTGAACCGAAGGCCTCAGTTTCTCCCCATGAGGCCACTTCACAGGTTGGTTGGGCTTCTTCACAACTGTGCTGCTGGGTTAAGAGCAAAGACGCACTTAGAAGGGCATGGCATTTTGTGATCCAGCCGTGGAAGTCATACAGTATCGTTTCCTTTGCATTTTGTTAGTGGAGGCAGTCACAAAGGCTCACCTGATTCAAGGGAGAGGGTGGCAAAGCTCTAGAAGAGCTTGTGGGACAGGAGATATTGTTGTAGCCACCTTAGGAAAATACAATCTGCCCCAAGTGGGCCCTCGGAATGGCTGGAGTAGAATTTCCTCTGATGGGATCTGAGAGTCCGAATTCAATTGATTTAGAGGAGAAGGTATACAATATGTCTTCACAAGCACTTGTGCACAAATGAATGAGTCCAGCAACGGACAATTAGTCTTGAGTGCTTGGATTAAGATCTTCTTTCTTAAGAGTCTTCGGAATAAAGGCAGCAACTTCCTCTCCTCAACCTTCACTGTTTCCTTAAAGTCAGAAGCTTCCATAGCACCCACTAATCCTCATAGCAACAACCCACTTAATCCTCATAGTAACAACCGTATGAGGTGCATACTATCTTGTGCCCGTTTCCAAGATGAGGAAATGGAGGCACTCAGATGCTAAGTAAGTTGCCTAAAGCCATACAACTGATAAGTGATGGAGGGAAGAGAAGTGACAGTTGATAGCCGACCCAATTTTCAGTTGCAGAAATTGAGCCCTAAGGAAAAGGCCCAAGTTGGACAGTACCCAGGTACGCGGATTCTGAGCAGCCATCGCTGAACCACACGATCTACCCCAAAGGTTCACCCTGGGTCAAAGAGCTTCCCCAGGGCCTTGAAGATCCCCTGCTTCCTGCTTGGGTGGCAGAAAGAGCGCTGGCCCCTGAGAGCTGGGCTCCAGCAAGCACTTGGCATAACTCTGCCCCGTTCTCCCTCCTCTCGCTGAGTCTCAGGCCGGGAAGTGGTTAATGACAGTTTCTCCAACTCTCTCTCTCTCTTTCTCTCTTTCCCTACTCTAAGCACATTAAGGCCTGCATTTGAATGGGCTTAGCAGGCTACCGACCTCTATTTTCTTCTCCAAAGCGCTTAATGGGGATCTGAACTCTAAGCCCATTATAGCTGGGTTGTAGCTGGGGCAAGGGCCCAAGTTCCCACCAAGAGGCTGAGCCATTGATTTGTGCCTGTCACAGTCATTTAACAGAGATGGGTTAGTCCCCTGCCCGGATCCCACCCTGCCCCCTACTACATCTGAAGGTCCCCAGGTTAATCCCACCCAGCCCTGGCCTTGGAGGGGTTTTGGCACAGTGAGGAATGTACACTGCCACGTTGCCGTAGCAACCACAACAATAATAATGGCAGCCACTCTTTTAAAAGTAATCTGTTACCATGGGCCAGGCATTTTTAAAACGACTAATTTAAGTTTTATTGAACTAATTTGATAACCAGCATTTGTGCAGTCCTTTACATATTATGAAACTTATTTATTTAGATTACAACTGTGGAACTTGGGTAACTGTTTGAAACTATTAAATGATGTCCCCCTATCCATAATTCACTCTTCTAACTGTTCCTTTTCCTTTTCAGATGTCAGCTCAACCCCACTGTGGGGTTAGAGACCCCAAAGGGTCATGAGCCCACACCCCAATATATGTTATTTATTTATCAGTGATATGTATGCACTATTTTACTAGCAGTTTTTGATATTATAAACCATACACAAAAACAAAATTTAAAAAGATAAGATCAAAGTCATTATTAAAAATATTATATCACTCTATGTAATAAACATTAAGCAGTCCTACCATTTTGTCCTTGAACCCCAGGAGATCACGTTGGAGACCGTCTACTGTGGCTTCCCGGGCTGCAGGAAAGAGTCGTGGGGGCAGCAAAGCAGAAAACAGAGACCAATCCTCTGGACAAGCCTTCTGCAGAGTCTGCAGATGCAGGCGCACCCCGGACACACTGAGGCTCAGTTCCAGACCACCGCAGTAAAGTGAATAACACTGAGGCTCAGTTCCAGACCACCGCAGTAAAGTGAATATTGCAATAAAGGGGGTCACATACATTTTTTTTGGTTTTTCCGTGCATTTAAAAGTTATGTTTGCAGTATACTGTAATCTATTAAGTGTGCAATAAATAGCATTATGTCTAAAAATACACAATGTACATAACTTACTTAAAAAATATTGCTAAAGTATGCTGACACAGAGAGAAAGTGAGTGCACGCTGTTGGAAAAATGATGCCAGTGAGCTTGCTCAATGCAGGTTGCCAGCAACCTTCAATTTGTGAAAAACGCAGTATCTACGAAACATGATAAAGTGAAATCAAGTGAGGTACGCCTGTACCCACGAGCCCCTGTGACGGATGAGGTGGCGTTATGGAGAGGGAAGTTCTCACACCGGCTATTGGGAGGAGCTGCACAAAATCAGTGGGAAATCCTTCCCTGAATCAGGCCCAGGGTTAGAAAGAACACTCTTGTGGCCCAGGAAGCCAGTGGTGTAGACATTCTCCCCATCGTACAGTTGAGAATGCTAAGGCTCAGAGAGTCGAGTTGAAAAACTTTTGAATTTGTTGCCGCAATTTGAAAATTCAGAAATTTCACATTGACATTTAGATTTACAGCTTCCATTGAAAAATAGGAACACCCAAACATCTTGAGGTGCCTTCAGACAGTGGCAGTTGTGGCTGCCCCTCCAGTTGCAACATACACCCTCCAGCTGGCCACAGTCCCCACCACTCCCTATTGCTCGCCTTGCCTGCTTCCCTTACTTCTGTGACCTGCCTGGCTCCTGTGGGCACCTGAGTTTGCAATCCAGGGGTCAATCAATCCTGGCTGAATTCACATTCATATTGAGAGCATTCTGAGTAGCCACAGTGCTACACAGACCTTTGCCAAAAGACGGGAACACCACACTCCCTTCTTCCCTTCTCCCCATGACCCTCCCTCTGCAAGGTGCAGTGTTTGCCCAGTCCTCCTCTGTGAGCCATGGCTTAGGCTTAAGTCCCTGCTCTGCTAACTTTCTGGCCATGTGGCCTTGCGCATGGCCCTTTGCCTCTCTGGGTTTGTTTCCTCACCTGTAAGCTGCGGGCAATGCACCCACAATAGTTGCTACTTTAGAGCTATAAGGTGGACTAGTTAGTTGTGTCCAATTCATTTTTTTCACCAGCAGAAATGGGGGTATGGGCAGAGAGAGAAACTCTGATCACTCTTCCCCCCAAAATGAGTGTTTGTCGCTCTCTGGTGTCCACAGTGCTCACTGCAGCCAATCAAGAGTGGCGTGGAGAGAAAGATGACAGATTTGCCGGGAGGTGCAGGGAGTTCTCCTCCCTCATGGTCTCAGGTTAATTTCCCGGGCTGGTGGGCCAGGAGAGGGCAGGCATGGAATTAGGCACACCAGGTTCCAACTGCAGACACTCAGCTCAGGCAAGCACACTTGAGATGTGGAATTCACAGGCCAGTGCTAGCTGGCCTAAGGTCCCCTCGGGCGGTGGAAGCCTAGAGGACCTGATGACGCTTCATTTATAAGGATGATAAAATAATAGTAACCACAATATGTATTAGTTATAAGCAGGCAAGTGGAATCTAGTTGTTTATGCAGTAAAATTTATTAAAAGACCTCTTGCAAAGCACCCCCCAATTGTCAAGTAAGGGGTTGGAGTTGGCTGGAGAGTCAAGCTCAGGATCAGTTTCCAGGAATAGGGCTCCGAACCACAGTGCAGCACTGGCCTAATGAGGCAACGCTTGCTGTCACTGCCCTCCACCTGACACCCCTCTGCCCCGGAAAATCAACATTGCGACCCCCAGGGAACCACCACCAGGAGGTCGCCTTGGCCACACCCAGCAAAGTCGGGGAAGCTCCTTGCAGAGCTGTTTCTTCCCAGGGCTCCCCTCCGAATCCACACCACGTGTGGGACCTGTCTGCTCAGAGTAGCCTAAGCCACTAGCCTGCAAGACGCTGAGAATTAGAGTTTGCTGCCTACTTTGGGGAGATGGAATTTGTACTACAGGAATTTCCTCAAATGCAGAAAGATGATTCAAAAGGCACAGGGTAGCTATGAATACAACAGACGTCACTGCAGCTGGATGCAGGGTGTGCTGCATTTATCACACACTGACCCACCTTCTGAAGCAAGTCAACTCCATTTTATACAGAAAGAAACTAAAGCTCAGTGAGTTAAAATAATTTGATTAAGACCTTGCAGCTCATAAGTGCAAAATCTGCGGGCAAGCCAGGACTGCCCGATTCCAAAACCTAGTAAATATGCTATATTGCCTTCCTAAAGCAATTTCTTTTTCAGG
Source organism: Lepilemur ruficaudatus (assembly GCA_963574885.1). NCBI lineage: Eukaryota > Metazoa > Chordata > Mammalia > Primates > Lepilemuridae > Lepilemur > Lepilemur ruficaudatus. The sequence goes on from CAUYRT010060527.1 coordinate 147,766, forward strand.
ACTCATGTTCCATTTATTGAGAATGAGCCATGGAGTCTAGAATGAGGGACTAGAGGGGACTTCAGAGGTCATCTAGCCTAACTACTCCTGCGGTGTGGCCCTTGTCCTGTATTAGTCAGCTTCTGTGAGGTTATGCTATAGTAACAAAGAGCCCCCGAAATCTCATTGACTTATATAAACAAAGGCTTACTTCTCACCTCTGTTAAATGACCACTAAGGATTGCTATAGGTCACATGAGGCTCTGCTTATGTGTCTGTGTCATTTCCAGGTCTAAGATGAAAAATCAGACCCTATTTGGCTCTTCTCATGGGAGAGGGAACAAGAAGCAATGGCCAAGCCACATGGTGGCTCTCAGAGCATCTACCGAGATGTGGCATCTCTCATTTCTGCCCACGTGCCATTGCCAAAGCAAGGCCCATGGCTGAGCCCCACATCAGTGGGCAGAGAAGTGATCTTTCAGAGAGGCGCTGCCAATCACATGACAGGGCAGGGCTGTCCAGTCTTACAGGGGTGGGAAAGGAAAAATGAGGAATGAAAGGACAATCCACCACCTGTCCCTCTAGCACCGACGGCTGGATTCTGGGGAGCAGAGTTACCATGTACACCAGTCACAAAGCAACTGAATGCAATAAATCATGCTTAATATTCTCATTTGACTAAAATTTATTCCTGTATTCCACAAATGTTTATTGAGCATCCACTGTGTACTGGGCAATACTCTAGCAATACTCAGGATAGAGCAGTGAACAGTCAATGTACTTGCCTACTTGGATATATATTTGGATTTATATAATATTCATAACATATTATATAATAATATTTTATATAATATTGTATATAAATGTATATATTTGCCATAATTATTTGGAAAAATATCCCAAATTGACTTTCTGTCTTAGTTCATGCAGGTTGCTATAACAAAATAACTTGGGCTGGGTAATTCATGAACAATAGAAACCTATTGCCCACAGTTCTGGAGGCTGGGAAGTCCAAGATCAAGGCTCCTGCAGATTGGTGTCTGATGAGGGCCCCTCTTTGCTTCTAAGGTGACACCTTCCAACTGCATCCTCGCATAACTGAATGGGCCAACAAACTCCCCTGAGCCTCTTTTCTAATCCCATTTGTGTTAGTCCATTTTGTGTTGCTATAAAGAAAATATTAGGTTGGTGCAAAAGTAATTGCTGTTTGAGATTGGAATACATTCTTAAATAAATGTGGTTATGTTACATATCATTTTAATGCACATTTCTTGCTTTATGTTTTTTTGCTAATGACTTACTACTTGCTGTTTATTTGATATTTATTTTAGACTATGGAAATGATGTTAGACAAAAAGCAAATTTGAGCACTTTTCTTATTTGAGTTCAAAACAGGTCATAAAGCAGCGGAGAAACTCACAACATCAACGACGCATTTGGCCCAGGAACTGCTGACGTACAGTGCAGTGGTGGTCCAAGAAGTTTTGTAAAGGAGAGGAGGGTCTTGAAGATGAGGAGTGCAGTGGCCGGCCATTGGAAGTTGACGACAAGTTGAGAGCAATCATCGAAGCTGATCCTCTTACAACTACACAAGAAATTGCCAAAGAACTCAACATAGACCATTCTATGGTTGTTCAGCATTTGACACAAATTGGAAAGGTGAAAAAGCTCCATAAATGGCTGCCTCGTGAGCTGACCTCAAATCAAGAAACCTGTCATTTTGAAATGTCATCTTCTTGTACACAACAGTGCACCATATCTCAGATGGTGACATGCGATGAAAAGCGGATTTTATACGACAACCAGCGATGATCAGCTCAGTGGCTGGACCAAGAAGAAGCTCCAAAGCACTTCCCAAAGCCAAACCTGCACCAGCAAAAAGTCACGGTCACTGTTAGGTGGTCTGCTGCCGGTCTGATCCGCTACAGCTTTCTGAATCTCGGCAAAACTGTTACATCTGAGAAGTATGCTCAGCAAATTGACTGAAAACTGCAACACCGTAGCTGGCATCCCTCAACAGAAAGGGCCCAATTCTTTGGCCACACATAGCACAACCAACACTTCAAAAGTTGAATGAATTGGACTGCAAAGTTTTGCCTCATCCACCGTATTCACCTGACCTCTCGCCAACCTATTGCCACTTCTTCAAGCATCTCGACAACTTTTTGCAGGGAAAACGCTCCCACAACCAGCAGGATGCAGAAAATGCTTTCCAAGAGTTTGCTGAATCCCGAGGCACGGATTTTTACGCTACAGGAATAAACAAACTTATTTCTCGTTGGTAACAATGTGTTGATTGTAACAGTTCCTATTTTGATTAATAAAGATGTGTTAGAGCCTGGTTATAATGATTTAAAATTCCCCGCAATTACTTTTGCACCAACCTAGTACCTGAGGCTGGGTAATTTACAAAGATAAGAGGTTTATTCATGGCTCTGGGAACTTCCCAAGAAGCATGGCACCAGCACCTGCTTCTGGCGAGGGCTTCAGGGAGTTTTCAACCAAGGTGGGAAGTGAATGGGGAGCAGGTGAGTCACGTGGCGAGAGAAGGAGCAGGAGAGCGGGGAGGAGGTGTCAGGCTCCTTTAAACAACCCCCACTCGTGTGAACCAGTGAAGGGAGAACTCACTCATTACCGTGGGGAGGGCACCACGCCATTCACGAGGGATCCACCCTCATGACCCAAACGTGGTCACCTCCCACCAGGCCCACCTGCCACACTGGGGATCGAATTTGAATATGACATTTGGAGAAGCCGAACAGCCAAGCCATGTCACCATTCATGAGGATGGCGCCTTCTCTATCTAATCACCTCCAAAGGCTGCAACTCTTAATGCCTTTGCATTGGAGGTCAGGTTTTGGCATGCACAGACCGGGAGGTGCACAAACATTCAGACCATAGTATCGACTAATGGACAAAAGGACTGCTCCCGTGATTGGACACAGAAAGGGCAGGGAAAACAAGTATGCCTGGGGCGGCTCTCCTGCGAAGCCACGTGTGAGCAGCAGTTGTGTCTCAGCAGTTCTTCCGGGAGGTCCCTGCCCAGTGTCCCCAGTGTAATGTGTTACCACCACCAGTGGCTTCCCCACATAATTAGGTGTAACTGTCTTCTAAGAAAGAGGAAAAGCCTGCAGAGGAAGTATTGATAGACGAGCCAGGAGACCTGGAAAATCTCTTCGCTTGTAGGAAAGTTGGTGAATGCCAGAAACGCGCCGATGAGCCCACATTTGGCCCTGCGTGTGCTCCATCTGCTGGGCGAGGTTCCTTTCCATGTATAAAAAAGTAAAGAACAACTACAGAAGTGCCGTTGGTTCTGGAAAGCATCGCTACATTTCCTGAGCATGAAAGGTGTTCTCAAAAAACATAGAGAACGGATTGAGCGGTGGGCAGACACCCTCATCCGCCACCGCCCCGAGCACCATTTCCACACAGCGGGTGCCCCGCTGGCAAACCAACCCGCCAATGACTCCACTAGGGCGGACTAATGAGGCAGTTGGTGTTTTAGATGCTTTCCATTATGAGGAAGTCCTTAGTGGATTGCTATACTCTATATGTTTGCATGATGTTTGGGGAAATTGATTGGGAGTTTTGGATGGTTAGTATTATGTACTGAAAGCTTATGTCCCTCTAAAATTCATACATTGAAGCTCTAACCCCTAGCGTGACTGTATTTGGAGATGGGCCCCTAAGGAAGGAACCAAAATTAAATGAGGTTGTGGCCCTGATCTGATAGGGTTCATGTCTTTATAGAAAAAGGTACCAGAGCACACATGCTTGCTCACTCTCTCTCTCTCTCTCTCTCTCTCTCTCTCTCTCTCTCTCTTTCTGTTTCTCTCTCTCTCTGTCTCCCAAGTGAGGACGCAGGAGAGGATAGCCATCTGCAACCCTCAATGGGGAGAGCCCTCACCAGAAAACAACTCTCGCACCTTGATCTTGGACGTCTTGGCTTCCAGGACCATGAGGAAACACGTTTCTGTTATTTCAGCCACCCTCTCTGTGGTATTTTGTTATAGCAGCCTGACCTGACTAAAACAATTAGGAATGAATTATTTTTCCCACTTATAAAAAAGGAGACTGTAGTCCCTCACTATGCAAAATTTACCATCTAACACTTCAGGCATAGATGAGATTTTATACTGAAGCATACCTGTATATAAAATTTAAAGACCTGGTCATACGATATCTAGTATTAATGAGTACTTCCCATGTCCTAGGCACTGTGCTAAGCCTTTAATATGCTGTAATTTATTTGTGCTTAAAGCCGGCTTACACATTAGATACATTTTTTATAATTAATGCGAGTTTACAGAGGTGAAGGAAGTGAAGAGAGGTTACATTTCTTGGCTTGGGTAATGGCTAGACAGACGTTTGTTTTTAACAGTGTCCTTAAAGCGGACATGTATATTTTCATATACATGTGTGCATTCTAAATTTCATCAGAAAGAAAAGAAAGAAAAGTGAGAATCAGAGAATCACGTAAGTCTGTAAAACAGTTTATGCTAGAGCCAAAATTAGGAAACTTTCTTTATGATTCCTTGTTCCACTGTCTTAACCAGGTGTCTTGTCCGTTTGTCCTGCCATCACAAAATACCTGAGACTGTGCAGTCCATAAATAATGGAAATTTATTTCTCACAGTGCCAGATGCTGGGAAGTCCAAGATCAAGGTGCCAACATGTTCGGTGTCTGATGAAGGCCTGTTCTTTATAGATAGCATCGTCTAGAGTCCTCACGTGGTGGAAGAGATGGACGGGCAGACAGGGCCTGAGCTGGTTCCCTCCAGCCCTTTATACGGCGCTAATTCACTCAGGAGGGTGGAGTCCTCACGACTCAGTCACTTCCCACAAGGCCCGCCTCTCGCCACCTCCACAGCAGGGGTTAAGTTTCAACGTGGATTTTTGTGGGGACACACATTCACTTCAGAGCCCCAGTATTTCAACAGTAACATCACATGTTAATATCAGCCCACAAGGAACAGGTTTTAAGAAGCAGAAGCAACTTACACTCTCTGCCAAGATCGCTCCCTTCCCTTCTGCTAGAAGCCTCCCCTCCCTGTTCCTTGTGAGGGCCCCGAGTCTGGGGTATCAGTCACAGATTCACGTCTGGTCCCCCCAACACCAGCCCAGCCAGGAAGCCTGTAGGCCGTCCTTAGAGCCCAGGCACTTTGCTGGAAGTGAAGAAAGAACTAGAAGGAAAAAACCCTTCTAGTTCACCAGGAAAGACCACACTTAACCTGGGTCTAAGAGAAATTTGCTTGCAGGTCTTTAGGTACAGGGGCACTGGGCCACATGATGAACTTCATTCATGATAGCAGTATTTAAAAAAATGTTTTATCTGAGCTCCTTTTCAAAAATTTCCATGTTATGTCCTTGAAAGGACTAGAGGGTGACTTTTGCTCCCCCTCTTCCCTGAATTCCCACTGGCTGGAATAGAGGTGTGATGGCTGGAGCTGATGCAGCCATCTCAGACCTCAAGATAGCAGCTACACATTGAGGAGGCTGAGCAAAGAAGACAGGAGAGGGGATTTCACCCATACACTCAGTGGGGCCCCCCAACCTAACCGTTTCCATAAGAGAGAAATTAGCATCAGCAGAAGCATTGCTATCACCACTGCCACCACCACCATTGCCATCGTCATTATCAGCCACCAGCATGAGTGTCACCACCAACACCATCATCACTCTCACATTACTATTACGGTCCACCAGCATCACCCTCACAGTCACCACGGCCACCTACATCACCATTGTCATCGTCATCATCACTGTCTACATCATCAGCATCACTATTAACAGCATCATCAGCATCATCTTCGTCATCATCACAGTCACCGTCGGCATCTTCTTTACCGCGAGCAGCAGCAATGGCAGCACCATCACCATCCCCAGCCATGGAGTGATGTCCACTCAGAGATACTGTCACGGCTGCTCCTGCTGCAGTCACCACCACCACTGCTGCTGTCACTGCTGCTGCTGCTCCCCTGCTATCGCTGCTAGCAGGACTACAGCCAGCGCTCTGTACCTGTGGGTTCTGCACCCACGGAGTCAACTAATTGCTGATGGAAAATATTTGGAGAAAAAATTCTACAAAGTTCCAAAAAACTAAAACTTGAATTTGCTGCGTGCTGAGTGCTACCTTGAATCCACATAAGTGAAGTGATGTGTAGGCATCGTATTAAGCTTAATAAGTTACCTAGAGATGACTTAAAGTATACGGGAGGTTGTGCGTAGGGTTATGTGCAACTACTATGTCATTGATTATAACATGAGGGACTTGAGCATCCACGGATTTTGGTACCCGTGGTGGGGTCCTGGAACCAATTCCTCACGGGTACTGAAGGATGAGTATGCATAATATTTTTTCAGCACTTACTGTGTGCCAGGCACTGTGCTAAGATCTCATGCCCAAAGACTCCATTTTACAGATGAGAAAGCTGAAGCATGGAGAAGTATAGAGAGTCTAGGTCACTTGCCCGAGGTCAAACAGCTGCGAAGTGGTAGGAGTAGCACTGAAACCCAGGCAATCTGAGTCCAGAGTCCTATTACCCTTGACTAGGCAAACCAGTGACTAGGCATGGCTGCTGACGTCTAATCTGCCTCCCCCAGTGAGGGTCTGCATGTGAAGCCAAACAGATCTTCACAGGTATCTTGGACCTAACTTCTCAGAGCAACACTTTGTCTCATGTGTAAAATGAAGGCAACGAAAGGAGCAATCGTATCCTCTCACAAGATTGTAAATGGTCTGTGTGCAGTTTTTGGCATAAAACTTACTATTTAGTAGCAGATTTTATTAATATAATAATTGAAGATAATGAAATACAAAGTCTTATCTTGGCAGAGCCCCCTCTCTCTGGCCAGTGGGTGTGAGCAGAAGTGATGTCTGCAGCTTCCGAGTCACATCCCTAAAAGAGATGGGGGGATGGAGAGATGGAGAGACGGGGAGATGGAGAGATGGAGAGATGGAGAGATGGAGAGATGGGGAGATGGAGAGATGGAGAGATGGGGAGATGGAGAGATGGGGAGATGGGGAGATGGGGAGATGGAGAGATGGAGAGTGCCTTCACACCTGTCCCCTAATCACTGCAAACATTGCCGCTCTGCACACAGCACCTTGCCTCGTCTTCCCCGTGATGTTCATCACCATCTTCATCTTATTTGCTTGTTAAAGATTGTTGGACTCGCCCCACTAAAAGGTGAGCTGTGTAAGAGCAGGACCTCGAGTCCTTGTGTCCTCCCACGTCCCCAGCATCTAGGGCAATGACTGGCACAGAGTAGGTGCTCCACAGGTAGCTGTGAACGCATCGGTTGGCTCATGAGACAATCTGCAAACATATCCCACCCTAAGCAAATTAAAAGCCAAGCTTGTGGCTACACGATCTCCACGGTGAAGAGAGATCACCTCCCCGCTCTGCCATCCCGCCCTCTGCTCCCGTGGCTGCTGCCTCAGTTCAGCCCCTCAAATCTGATCACACCTGCCAGTTTGAGTCCCTTGCTCCAGCCCAGAGTATTCATCGTAACATGCAAATCTGATTGTCCCTCTTCCCTGCCTAAGACCTGTCAGTGTATCCAGGACAGGTGTGCACTGATTTCCACATTGGGGTGGAAAGCAGCTTTTGATGGCTCCTTAGGTGTCCAAGGGAGGTGGGGGAGGGGCAAGTGTGGCTTCTCACCCCTACCCCCCCCTTCAGTTGGAGCTGCCTCCCTTAAATCGGCTGTATACACAGGCAAGATAACATTGAGATGAAAGCAAGGCTTCCAGGGCCCATCTGCCTGCATTCAAATCCTGACTCTGCATCCCTGGAGCTGTGTGATTCTGGCTAGGTTACTCACCTTCTCTGATCATTAATCTCACCTGTAAAATAGAGCTAATGATAGTACCTGCTTCTTAAGGGAGGAATAAATGGATTAATTTGGATAAAGCACTTACCACTATGCCTAGCACATAGTAAGTGCCCACTGAGTGTTGGTTATTATTGTAAATTACATTTTTACATAGGAATTCTCTTCCTCTGATTAATAGGAAAAATGGGAAGGTTATTGGTTTTCATACTTGACGCTGCAATTATTGTTCTGTATATTCTATCCTAGGCCAGAAGTTTCTTGAGGGAAAAGACTAGGTTTAGTTTTGTGTCCTTGACACCTCAGACCCTGCCTGACACATAGTAGACCTTCAATAAATGTGCACTTAGGGAGGAAAGAAGCGAGGGAGTGAAGGTGCCCTGGCATCTTCCAGGTAACAGGTAGCAGCATGTCATGCTCATGCCACCAGGTGTCGCCCTTGCCCTGAAACGTGTCTCTAGGCCTCGCACACTGCGGTCCAGGTCGAATGAGGAGCAGATTATGTCACCTGGGGATGCCGCGCGCCCGGAGGATCAGGGCTATTCTGCAACCAGGAGGCCGCACTGGGAGAGGTGTGGATGCCCTCTCCACAGCAGGCCACATGGGTCTTCGAGTCTCAGGCTTGGGTTCTAGTCCCAGCTGGGGACAGCAGGAGAGTCTATCCTCCTCTCTGAGCCTCAGTTTCTGCACCTGCAAAATGAGCAATAAAGCTACAATGGGATGTAGGCGAGTTGCCAGGCCCGATATGACAGTTGACAGGGGTTCGATTCGCTTTTTTGTTTCTTTGTCTGTTTTTAGGTTGTTCTTTCCTCTGCATTTGCCAGGGAGGGCTGGGGGAATTTGCAGACCTCCCTTACATCACAGATTCTGGATGAGCAGAAATAAAATGAAAAATCCAGTAGCCTGGAATTCTGAGGGAAAAGGGGCCAAGCATGCAGAATAAATGGAACTATATACGTTTCTACGGAAGACGCCAGGAGAGCCTGTGGGCCTGGTGGGCTCGGTGACTCTTCTGCGCCTATAGGAGCACACCCCGGGGAGGCTGAAGATCTTTCTTCCTGGAGAGGCAGACACACTAGAGTCAAGGGGATAAGGGAGGTGGGGCTGGCGCTCCTCTCTCGTCTCTGTCCCCTCACCCCCCGTGGCTGGGTGACTCAAGCCCTTCTCCTCTCTGTGCTTTTCTCTCTGAGAAGTGGGGCAGGCCCATGTCCGGTATTTTCAGGCTGACCTTTAGCAGGAGAAGCCTGCTCCAGCCACTTCTTGTGTGCAAGTCGGACGTGGGAGCAGATAAAACCAAGCTGTCAGAGTCTAGGGTGGTGGGATGGGGACCCCCACTCTTCCGACCACCCTGCCCCTGCAGGGAATCTAAGTGGCTCCAAGGGACTTCAATAAGGTCAAGTGCAGGTCCTGCTGACTCTGCAGTCCTCTTCCGGCTGACGTCGGCTCACAGCCCAAACCACCCCCGCCCCCAGGCCCCAGGGATGTGCCATCTCCTTGACCTCTCCCCACGCTCACAGTCCTGGGGAATGTGAGGTTTGGAAGGGAGCCTATGGTAGGGGCCATTGGCTTCATCCATCACCAGGATGGATGGGGACACCCTGGTCCCAGGTTCCATGACTCCCAGGGCAGAGCTGGGTCCTCTCTGCCAATCTGCTCCTCACCTCCTACCCTCACAGAGAACCTCTTTTCCAGGCCCTAGTGAGAGTGGGCCGGATGTTTGTGGGTGCCGGGCCTGGTGTTGGGGCCAGCGGGACGCCAGCCCAACCCTGCAATGTCACCGCCTTGCACTCCCCTCCCAGTGGCTAATTAACTCCAGGCCAGGCCTGCCGGGGCTCCCAGGATGCTCCTGAGCTGAGACCTTGCCCAGCCCGCTGAGGTCACGACCCGGCCTACCTGCCCCTGCCTCTTCTCCCCAGCCCATTCTCACCCCTCCAGACACCTGTCCTGGAGCTCCTCTTTCATTCCTGCTAAAGATCAGCAAGAAGCTCTGAGTCAAGGTCACACATCAAAGCAGAGGCAGGGCCCGGAGTAGACCTGCCCTTATTCTGAGCCTAGCACAGCCACCTTCCCTACCTGTGGAGGGCAACCTGGGGGTAGACCACGTTTCTGCTCCTGTTTCCACCACCTCCCAGCCAGTGACCTTGCGAAAATCACTTCCCCTCTCTGACCCTCAGTCTCTTCATCCCTAACAGGGATGATAATAGTTGTTGATGATAAGAGGTTGCCCTGAATATTAAATAATATGCATAAGCATTTGGCACATTATGTGCAATTGTTAAATCCTTTTATTATTATTTCTTCAGGGCATCCCAGTGGAAAAAATGGAAATTTCTTTTCTCAGTATTTGAGACTCTTGAGTCTAGCCCTGGTCTGCTGTCTAAACTCCTCTCCTTTCTCACCAGACCCCTCTCTTCTAGGTACTGGCCCCTTAGCGGTTGCAGCCAACACCCAGCTCTTCCCTGTTGTGACACCTCTGCCTCTGCTGTCCCCGGAGCTCCCTCTCTACCTCCATTCTCACCAGGAGCCCTGTCCCTCCCTCCTCTTCTCTGCCTGGCATCCCTACTCCAGGAGGCCTCCTGGGTCACGTGCTATTGGCTGCCCTCCTCCTCCAGCTGTCCTTGCTGCGGTGGGACAGTCTCTCTGCCTGAGTGTCCCCCTGTAAGCAGGGCCCCAACTCGCTCCCAGGTGTGTCCACTGTGTCCAGCTCTGTGCTGAACACACAGGAAGTGTCCGTCCCCTCTCTCTGGGGCCATCCCTGCCCTTCCCCACCACAGCTTGTCCCTCCTGAGCCAAACTCCTTCCCCAGCTCACTTCCCAAAGAAAGGAATAGTGGCACCGTATTCACTGTAAAAGCCAACGTTCATAGAGGACTGACAATGATCCAAGCCCTATTCTGAGCCCTTTTAAAAATATTACTCTTTTACTCTGCGCACCCAACCCTGTGAGGTGGGTACTATTATCCTCCCCGTTTTAGATGGGGAAGCTGAGACACGGAGTGATTAAGCAGTTGAGGTCCTAGAGTGGGTATGTAGCAGAGCCAGCTGAGCTGGCCTCAGCCAGGCCTGCTCTGGACTCTGAGCATGTAGGAAGCCATCCTGCTGTGGGCGGGGTCTGCATTAGCACCGTCAGACAAACCAAAACTCGAGTCTTCAGCCAGACTGAGCATCGCACAACCCCAGAAGGCACGGTTCACACAGAATGCACCACCAGGGGTGCCCCCTGGAGTTGTACCTCCCGTTGTCCGGCCCAGGGTGAGGGGTGGGGCTCCCCTGCCCTGCTGAGGCTCCCATCTGCTTCTCCTGTATTCGATGGAGTCCTGCCATCTTGTGGCTGCTTTGCAAATTACCTGTGCTCTGGTTGGCTTGCAGGCGATTCGGTTACCTTCTTAGACACCCACCTGGTGTGTAAGCCTCTGAAGGCTCAGTAAGACCAAAACCCAGTCCAGCCCTTGAGGCACCCACATTCCCACAGGAGCACAAGCTGGTCTGTTCCAAACTTCAATCAAGCCTCATGCAAAGTGGGTGGCTTATCTGACCCTGTCCCCATCCTGCCTGTACCCACTCAGCCCCGGCACCTCAGCCCGGATCACCACTCCAGATCGCTTCTCGAGCAGCTGTGGATGCCTCTGTGCCCAGCTTCGCAATGTGAAGGATCACGAACTGTGAGAGCAGGAAATAAGCCCAGAGAGCCCACAGCATGCTCAGTGGAAGGTTAGTACATGTGCCGTGAAGCCATCCCTGGAGCTCCGAGGATGACCCAGCAGGACTCAGCATCGAGCCCCCAAACCAGAGAGCTGTTCCCTGTAGTCCTTTCCGTTCCTTCTGATTAAGCCACGGAGGACATCTCCATTTGCTGTGCCTCTGACTTTAACCCCTCTCAACGCTCTGAACTTTCCCTGCCAATGGCAGTCTCCCTGCTGCCCTTCCAATTTCAGCTCCTGTTCCTCAGACAGGCTGGCACACTCCTCCCTTGGTGCCTTTGCACTTGCTGTTCTCTCCACCCGGGATGCTGTTTTCAGATACCTGCATGGTTCGCTCCTTCACTTCCTTCCTCTATATACTCAGATTCACATCGAGACCTCCCTGGACCATCCTGGGTAGGTGCGGGCCCCTGCCCCATTCACTTTTCCGGGTGTGTGCGCTATCATACAGTATTTCGCTTATTTTCTGTCTTCCTCCACTAGTATGAGAGCGCCACCCAAGCAGGGATTTTGTCTGTTTCTTTTTAATTGCTTTATCTCCAGCCTCAGAACAGTGCGAGCACACAGAGGAAGCTGGGGGAACATTGTTAGACGAATGAACAGAGACAGCACTGGAACCACAGCCTTGGGCGGGGAGCAGTTTCCAGTGAAGTTAATAACATTTGTTTGTTTCCATTGTATTTTTTTCTTGTTACTTTTTATTTCTTATGGCAAATGATACTTTTTTTCATTAGTAGGAGTGATACAAAGTTTCCTTTTAAAATAAACATGTTTAATTGGAAAAAGTGTATTTATTTGAAGAAAAATATTTAATAAACAGGGTTACAGGCAGGCATATGGACATGGCAAAAATGAGGGCGGTGGGGTCAGGAACCAAGGCTGCATGTTGGGTGCCCATTTATCAGATGGGGAAGATGAAGCCCATAGGGCAGTGACTTGTTTAAGGTCACCAGCAAGCTAATGGCAAGGTGAGCATTTGCACGCTGGTCTCCTGTTCTAGGTGTGGCTCGCTTCTCTGCTTCATCCACTAGTGGACATGCGGGGAAGGGGCTGCCTGAGTGCTAGGCTGTCAGTAGGATTGAGGCATTTTTTCTGAATGGCTTTATCTCCATCAGCAGAAAAAGCCTCTCATGAGACAGCAGCTCAACAAACCCTTATTGAGCGCATGAATAGGAGAGAGAGCAGGAGACTCGGAATCTCAGATCCTGCCCTGGCGAGCACCCAACGAGGCTGGGGCGACAAGACCAGGCCCACGGTGCCGTCGGACTGCGGAGGTCACCCCAGTGCAGAGGGCAGTGGAGGCGGTGGGCGTGGCAAACAAGGAGGGGCACGTCCTTTGGGATCTGGGGAGAGGTGTGAGCCCCACGGGCTGACTGATGTACAGGGAGCGACAAGGAGCAGAAAGTGGAGAGCTCGTTCCTGAGGACACCTGTGGCCTCCGGCTGTACAGAGTGGTAGAGTAGGGAAGGCTCGGCCCCCGCAGCTGACAGCTCCGGCTCTGAGCCTGGCCTCTGCCACTCGCCGACATCATCTTCTTTATCATCACCATCGTCGTTGTCATCTTCATCATCTTCCTCCCTCTCCAAAGGGCTGATGTCAGGACTAGATGAGAAAGTCCTCATAGACTGCTGACTGCCCCATCTGGTCCGTAGACAGAGCCAGGAAAGTGCTAATGGCCGGTGTTTCAGGATAGGGGGCAGGTTCAAGGATAGGTTAAGGACACTAGGACGTCTGCTCTGCACATTTCTTGGCAACAGCTTTCTTGGGGTGTCCAGTTCCACTTTTGAGAAGAGTCAGTGGTATTAAAAAGCTCCAGTCCTTTAGGGCTGGGGCTGGGGAGGTAGGAGGCTGGGAGGCTGAGTCAGGAGGCTGAAGGGAGCCCAGGGGTAAAGGGGAGGTGGAAACAAAGTCTCCAAGGGGTCAACCCAGTTGTCATGACTACACAACTGGCTGGGGCAGAGCTGGGATTGGAGGCCAGGTGTGTGGGTCCCCTACCCATGCTCCTAGCTGCTTCCAGACTCAAGAATTGTAAATTCATTGCATTAGCCTGGCCCTTGAGATGGATATGACAGCTCATCCTGGCACTGTTGCTGAGTTGACCCTAAATGACTCTGGACTTGAACCTGAGCCTCAGTTTACCCCTCTGCAGAACAGGAAGACTAGTATTGCTCAGCCTGGCTCATTCAGTGTCCCGAAAGTCAAATGAAAGTGTTCTCATTTCCTTTTTAGTCTTCTTTCAATTATTCTGACTATGCTGCTCCTTTGGCTGCCTGGCTCAGCCTCTGGAGGCCAGGAGGACGCCTGCGGGCAGAGCTGACGCCCCTGCCCACCCTGAGACTTGGGGACTGGGGTCTCAGACGCCAGGCTCGGGGCTCCGCAGAGGCATGGGGAGCTCTTTCCCAGGGCCCCACCTGAGAAGAATTTATGGTTTGGCTGCAACGTGGTGAACTGCTAAATATGCAGATTATGGGTACAAATCCGGGGGTGGCAGGAAAGGCAGCCAGCAGGGTGGGGGGCGAGCTGGAGGTCTGGCTGCGGACCGTGTGTGTGGGTGGGGCCTGCTGCTCCAGATGTGGCTGCAGATGTGCCTGCCGCGACGTTCGGGGTTCAGGAGGGTCCAAGGGCACCGTCCTCCTTCCCACCTCCTCCAAGCTGGGCTGGCTCTCCCTGTCAGGGGACAGCTGTGAAACCCGCTCCATTCTGGCCCCTTTGAACGTCTGGGACAGTGCGAGAGATGGGTGGTGGAGAGGAGGGACACTCACTGTTCAGATGGGGAAATCAAGGCACAAAGCCATAAAGTTATGTACTGGAAGCCAACAACAACTTAAAGAGCAAGCCTGAAACCAAAGGCTGGTCTCGGCCCCCTGCACTGGGCATGACTAGGCACCAAGGGGGGTGACTTAGGCCTCAGTAGCTCAGGTGGTATTCCAGACAGCCAGGGAACAAGCAGTGGTCATTGTCCTGAGGGACCCTGAGACACCCTGCCTCGGGGAAACGGGGCGCTGCCCGGCACCTGACCGCTGCAAGTGAAGGCAGATCCTCCCATGGTGTCCCACAATGGCGGCCAGAGGGAGGGACTGCGGTGGGGCCTCTGTCCTGAGCTTCCCATCTTTTGCTCCTTCACAGCAGGGGTGGCCTGAGGATTCCCACCACAGGGCCTTACTCTGCCCCACCGGCTCTGGGGACCCTCGTTCCACCTGTCAGTATTCATTCCTGTGCATGGCTGTGGGGAAGTGTTCTTAGGGGTGGAGTCAACTTGGCATGAACTGAAGTCTAATGGGCCCGGGGGGAAATCTGGATCTCTTTTATCAGCTGTGTGACATTAGACAAGTAACTTAACCACTCTGAGCCTGTAGAACAAGGTTGCAGCATGCCTGACACATAGTAGGTGTTCATTAAAATGGCCATCCCTGTCCTTTGTTTCCACCTGAAAAGAGACTTCTGCTGCCCAGCACTGCCCACTGCCAAGATCCCATGGGCTCCTCCCCGGTGGTCACAGACTTTAGCAAAGTGACAAAGTAGCAATAGTGGCTACCAGGTGCTGTGCTGGGTGTTCCCAACACTGCTGAGGAGATTGAGACACAGAGAGACAAAGCCACTTGCTCACGGTCACACAGCAACTAAGAGACCAAGGAGACTTGAGTCCAGATCCATGCGAGTCAAAGGCCTTGGTCTTTCCAGTTGGCCCTGCTGTCTGCCTCTTCTAATGAATCCTAGACAGACTTCAGACTCCAACGACCAGAGACATCAAACGGGACAGTAAGAAGGTGGTGGCAGCAGGGGAGAAGCCTGGAGGGGCCCTCACATGGGAGCGGGCACCAAGGCCATGTCCCTGCCAGGCTGTGCAGAGCGAGGGCCTGCAGAACGCTCCTGGGTGACTCTCAGAAATGAAGATCCAGGAGGAGGACCAGGCTGGGCCCTGGGGCTGCTGGGTCCCAGGAGGTCCAGGAGGCCAGGGATGGCCCACACCTTGGGCACCCGCACGCCCTGCTCTTAGCTCCCTGCAGGGCAGGGATTTCTGCTGCGCCTTTGGGGGTAAATGGAGTACAGACTGTCAGGCAGGCTCCCAAACTAGAGGAGTCCTCAGCTCTGAGCCTCGGGAAGTTTGGGTCCCCGCCCCTTCGAAGCTGGCCGCGAAAGGAGGGCTTTCATCCTGGGAAAGGGACCCTCTCCCCAGGTCACTTGATTGAGTTCAGCAGAGCCTTTTATTTCTAATTCAGGAAGTGTCCTGACAATAAAGACATCATCGATATATTAACTCACCTCTTCAAAATTTCAAGCACATTCTGGGGAGAGACTTTGCAAATGGAAAACAACACTGCAATAAAGTGAGCGATGTGGTCCCGGCTGTCACCGATTTTATGGCTGGGCTTTGAGCAGGGGCTCCAGGCCAGACAAGCAGAAACTTGCAACCAGCCCGGAAGGGCGAACTCCCACTGTCTCTCAAATCGGCCTCTGCAACTGGGCATTGCTTCATTTCCAGCTGCTTTTGCAAAGAGACTGCAAGAAGCAATGCCTAGATGTTACTGTCCTTGGCTGTCCTTTTCACCCCATTGACAAGCCCATGGGAAGACATTCCAGTGAATTCTCTAACTTCCAAAGGTCACTGATATCTGTGAGGGCTTTTTTCATGCACACAGGAGCTGTGCTGGGATTTATCTGAGGGCCCCCGCTTCAAGCTGGGGTTCACGGCACCCTATGGAGTGGGGAGGTCCCTCCCCATTTTATAGGTGAGGCAAGTGAAGGCTTGAAGAAGGACTGGCTTGTCCAATGTCACACAGCTAGAAGGTGACAGGGTCAGGATGGGGTCCCAAGTGCTCTGACCCCAAGCCCCTTGCTGAGAGGAAAGGGGAGGGAGGCGATGACTGAGGGGGACCCCCGAGTCTGCACCTGGCAGAGCAGCCAGCGGCCACCCCTACCCAGTACCCCCTTCACCTTCAGAGTCAATGCTGGGCCAGCTTCTCCTTAGCAGGAATTCATGCATTCATCTGTTCACTCAACAGATACTGGTGGAGAATCTTCTAGAAGCCAAGGCTTGTGCTAGTGCAGGGATGGCTTAATGAAAAAAGCAGCAAGTGTGCAAAGGTGGAAGGCAGGCCCCAGCCTCACTGGTTTTTGGGGGTCAGGCCCCTTTCCTTTGCACCGCCCCCAGGGCACCAACTCACCGGATCTGCCTTGGGTGCCTCTCCCCCGCCAGGAAAGGGCCCCAGACCGGGTGGACTGAGGCTGCTGGGGGGCATTTGCTGATTGTCCCCCCCCTTTCAGCTCCCACACCCCACCCTTGACCTCTGCCCCAGATCCATACCGTGTCAGCTCTGCTGGGACAGGCCAGGGGCAAGGGAGCCCCCAGGGAGCTTGGATCAGCTCAGCCGAGGGGGCGGGGAGGGGAGGGGGCCGACAGAGGTGTGTTTTGAAATCTGCTTCCTTTTGGCCACGCTTGAACTTCCAAGCAGCAGGGTTTGACTGACAGGCCGGGAAGGGAGCGCCAGCTCCCCGCAGAGCCCTGGGCAGAGATGGAGGGCTCTGCAGGGGCCCGGGCTCCAGGGGCTGCGTCCTCTGCTCTTCCCCAACCCCTGCTCTCGGCCAGGGGGGCCGTGAGTATGGGGGTTGGATCTGGGCTCACTGGGCTCAAGAAGGCCAGGGTGGGGGTGGGGATCTTGAGGTCCAAGACAGAAAAATCACGGGATCACAGCAGGCCTGAGCCCTTGGAGCTTGTCTAGCAACCAAACCAACAGCATCGCCACCAACAAGGGCAGGACAAGAACTCCTGCTGCTCATTCATTCAACAAATGCTCATCAAGTGAGTTACCCTTGGAAAAGCCTAGAACACTGCCCGTGTCTCGTCACTGCTGTACTTGCAGCTGTAAATGAGTAAGTAAGCTCAGCCCTGTGCCCACCGTTCGTCTGCCCCTCTGAGATCTGTCCTCAGTACCTCGAGGCTGACTCCCCACAAACTACAAACTGCCTGGCCACCAGGCTTCCTGTTAGCCTTGGAGACATCAGCTGGGTGGGGGGGAAAGAACCAGGGTCCTTCTTCCTGTATCTGCTTTGGTGGCATCTTGGGCAGTGGTGGGGTCACTGACATGGCTCTGGCCCCTATGGGCAGCCCCTGTCTGACTGTGGTCCCAGGTGCCCCACCAAGTCTGGCTCCTGGGCTCTGGTGTTACGGCTTCCTGCTGCTGCTTGTCCCTGGGCTGTGCGCCATCCTGTTTAGGCCTTGCAGCTCTGCCAGCCCCTTCCAAACTAGCTCCCTGTATCAGATTCTCTCTGTTGAAATACCTGGCGTGAATTCTGCTTTCCCAACTGGATCTTGACCAATAGCAGCCCCCGCTATGTGCCCTGTTCCAATCCCTGCCTTCAGGGAGCTTATAATCCAGGGGGGAAAGGACATCTATCAAATCATTGTACAAAGATATACAGAAGTACACACAGCACCCAGCGCTGGGAAGGAGAGTGCCTGCAAGCAAAGATCCTACAAAGGGGCCTTGATCTCAGCAGGGGTCTGGGCAGGCAGAGACACATCCCCGAGAAAGGGATGTGTTTAACAGACAGTGTGTTAGATGTTTCCTGCACACCATTGCTTGACCTTGTGGCAATCCTGAAAGGTAAGGGTTATCGTCCCCATTTCATAGATGAGGAAATGAAGGCCCAGCAAGGGGCAGCCCTTGACCACAAGCCACATGGTCCTGAGGAGCCCAGGCTGTGACTGGGACCCAGGTCTGTCTGCTCTTTGTGTCGCGGGTCCACACTGACTACTGTAACTGACATTCTGCAGAGGAGGGAATCAGCTTGGATAAGACCAATGACTCCCCCAGGGCCACCAAACTAGGGGAAGCCAGGTCACCTCGTCCCACTGCAGATGCCACGGCCGCCTCTGCCCTGTGACATTTTCCACCTCGCTGCTCAGCTGCAGACTCAGTGCTTCCCTCCTCCCCTCGCAGCTTCTCTCCACCCCACGGCTGAGGCAGCGTCAGAAACCACAGCTCTGGGCCACTGCCAGAGCCTGCCCCCTCCGTGACCCCCTCCCATGTCCTGAGTTTCTGAAACTCGCTGTCCTGCTCGGGGGAGGCTTTTCCAGCCCTCCAGAGCGGTGTGCGTGCACGTGTGTGTATGCGTGTGTAAACGTGTCCTCACCTGGGGCATGTCTCCCCTGTGCTGTGGGGTTACAGCCAAACAGGGCCATCTCTAAGACTAGGGGAGCCCCTCAACCCGCACTGCAAGTCAAACCCCCTAAAATAGTTACCACAATGTGGGCGTGACCTCCTACTGCAGAGGGCACAGAGAAGCAGGAGTTTGGGGGTGTTCGGGTCCTGGGGGCTTTCAGGGCAGGGTGGCCCCTACAACAGGGGCTGGGGGAATGCGGAGAGGCCAGGCCAGGACAGAGAGCAGGCCCCGGGAGAGCGAGGGAGGCAAGGCTCCAGGACATCTGGGCTGGGGGAAGGTGCAAAATAGTCATGCAGGAGGTGAAGGCTTGGATGTGCGTGGCCCTGAGGTCTCAGACGGGAAGTTAAAGCTTCAGGGAACAAGGAGCTTGGCTGGGAATGGGCTGGGGGAGGGAAGCTCCATGCACAGAGGAACCAGCTGAGGCCTCCCCGAGCAGATGGGGACACTGAGGCTGAGGAGGGATGATTTGCTCGATGGAGAGATCGGGAGCTCTTTGGACTTTCCACCCCACCATTCCTAGATTGAAGCCAGCCAAGAACTGCGCCTCTGACCGCCTGAATACCTTGGCCTAATTTTCCACGGGCGAGGGCAGCAGCCCTGTGCTAGAATAGCCAGCATTTCTTAAACTGTCACCACGGTCAGGCTCTCATCTTAAAAAACTAGGAGCTGTCGTTCTGTGGGTCCTCACAGTAACCCCACAAGGCAGGTGCTACACTCATCCCCATTTTACAGATGAGGATGCTGAGGATAAGGGAGGTTAAAAGACTTGCCTCAGATCACATAGCAGAGCCAGGATTTTAATCCAAGGATAGAAAGCCTCTTTCAAAGTGTCACCAAAGGCTTCCTGGAAAATGGCTCCATTCCTTGTGTGCCCTTGAAGCAGCTGCCTGTGACTGTCCTTTATGGGGACATCAACAGGGACCTTTTCAGGTCTTTGACATCCCCGGCTCTGCACATACCTGAAACGCTCTTCCTGCCTCCTTTCCCAGTGTCCTTCTGCCTGGCTCTGGAGCTCAGCCTGAAGTCAGTTACTGCTCTGTGGGGTACCTGCCTGGAGCCCCAGCTAGGCTAGATTGGCCTGTTGGTCTTCCCAGAGCTCCCGTGTTCCTCTTTGTAGCTGTTGCTCACTCATTCATTCCTGTCTCATGCACAGGTACCCAGTGAGTGCCTGCAACATGCCAGTGCGGGAGACGGAGCACAGAGAGTGACAGTGCCCACGCGCACGGCGCTCCTTTCTACTGGGAAAGACAGAAGATAAACCAAGAAGCGCATAACCTCATACCAAATACTCACTCCGCTATTTTAAAAAAATTCAGCAAAGGGGATTGAGATTGACAAGGTGGATTTTAGACATGAGAAAATGTCACTCAGAAGAGGTGACATTTGGGCCGAGATGTGAGCAAAGTGATGTATCACAGCATGAATTAATCATTCTCTGCAGTTCTGTCCACTGTCTGTCTTTCATACTGGGCTACGGTTCTACAAAGACAAAATATTTGCTGGTCTTGTTCATGAAGATATTACAATACAAGGTCTAGAACATTACCTTGCATGTGGTAGGTGCTCAGCAAAAAAGACCTTGCACACAGTAGAGGAATGAGTGAATGATGGAGGCAGAGAATCTTTGCAGGTTCAAGTGCTAACCCTGGTCCTGCCCCAAAGAGATGTAGACACGTCAATTTCCTCCTCAAAGCCTCCTTCCTCCAAAATAGGTATGAATGGGGATCTTGACTGATCTTTTAGGATAGGTGTTGAGAACCCCAACTTGTTAAATATCCAGACCCAAAACAGATGATTAAGAGACCCAGCAAGCAAGATCAGAGACCCAAGGGTGAAGAGGGAGCCGGCTTGCATTGCTCCAGCCCCCCCAGACAGCCTCCATGGGCCACAATCCACACCACTGTCTGAAGCAGGGTCCCCACCGAGGAGGCAGAGGTGGAAGGAAAAGGCTGCTTCCTAACAGCTGTGCCAACTCCAGAGCTGCAGGTCTGGACAGGCAGCACCTCCAGCCCCAGCCCAGAGGGATGCGGTGGGCAGGAGGTAAGGGCTACTCCAAGGCATCCCCAGTCCAGGACAGCCTGGGCTCACCAGCTGCCAGGGGCTTCATTCTACCAAAGGGAAGGACCCCTGCTGGGCAGGAAGGGGAGAGTTAGCAAGGGCCTGTGCTCTGGGAAAGCTCGAGAGTGACCCAGGAGTTTCGTGCCTGAAGGCCTCTCTTCTCCCTCAGCAGGAAGGGCCAAGAGTCCACTTGCAGAGTCTCAGCATCCCCCACGGCCACCCTCCTGAGGGAGGAGGTGTGGAAACAGCTGAGGACCGTGGAGCGAGGACAGGACATCCCAGAGCCCTGGCGCAGCACCTGCTTGCTGTGGTCGTAGCAAGGCATGTCCCCTCTTTGGGCCTCAGTTTTTTCAGTCTGTAAAATGGGGCCATCACCATAACGCTGACCTCACAGAGTTGTCTTGGGGATCAACGGGAGAACACAGGTGAAGCCACGTTATTATGCCCCTGCAAAGGGTGGGCACATCGGTGCCAGACTCAGAAAAACAGCGGCCAAGGAAGAAGAGGAAGCTCATTCCATGTTTGCCGATTTCCCCTCAGGCTGGGGCTTCACTGAGTAGCCAGGCACCCTCGTGTTTGGAATCGGACAGATGGTGGTTCGATCCCAGCTGATGACTCTCTGGGCCTCAGTTTTCGTGTCTGTGAAGTGAATTGATAAACACTGAGTAGCTCACATAGTAAGAGCCCAGTAAATGCTTTAGTAACATCGTGCAGAAACGGGGGTGGTCGGCGGTGTCAAGGCGAGGAATAATGGGCTCTGTGCCTCCATGGGCCTCAAGTTCACGGTCACTTGGGAACGAATCCCAGATGATTGTGAAGAGTTCAGTAAGGACAGTGAGGGGGCAGTGCCCTCAGAGGGGCCCCCATGCTGTCGGGAGGGAGCAGCAATGCCAACGACAGCCTTCCAACAGCGGTGGCACAGGCGCCAAAGCTGCAAGCATGGGTGGCGTCTGCCCAGGGCACCCTGCACTCCAGGTAGAGGGACCTGCCCGGGCAGCTGGAGCCAGCGAGAGAAGCACCCGGGCTATCTGTTGGCTGAGGGCGGGGGCAATACGGGGGTCCCTGAGAGGTTCCCAGCCCCCTCGGTCCCTCTGCATGACCCCGAGTCCCCACTGCCCCACAGGGCCCGGCCTGGTTTCCCGTCCATTGCGCAGGGCAGGCGGAAACCCAGCAGGGGCAGCCAGGCGACATCACACCCTCCCACCACAGGCCTGGCCTCAGCCCCTCTCCTGGCCTTTAACGAAGCCATAAATCCCCTGGCTGGACCAGGGCGGGGCGGCGGCGCTGCACATGTCCCGGCGGCGGGACAGAGGCCGGCATCTCTGGCCGGCGGTGACTGCGCGCCCCGACACCCCATCACTCACGCCCGTGCGCGGCCGCCCCCGCCGCCACAGCAGCCCATCCATCTCCGCCGGCGACTTTCAAGTCCGCCCAGGGCCCTCTGCTTAGTGTTAAGATGAGCGGACTGTTCTTATTTATCTGGAGGTTCGGCCCCCACAGCCCTCGCCCGGCGGCCCCAGTTCTCAGGACAGGTCCCCGAATGCAATCCTCCTCCAGCTTCCTCTCCCGCCCCCACCTGGCGGCGCAGGAGAAGGCCTGCAGCGGGGCGGATCTGTCTTAGTCACAGGCCGCAGGGCGGCTCAGCCTTTGCCGTTTCTTGGAAGCCTTGCAACAGCCCGTTAAGGCATTAGTATCTGTGCGCCACAGCTGTGGAAACTGAGGCACGGAGCAGAGAGCTCATAGCTCTCCTGGCTGCCTGGCTCTGATGCAGGCACCAGTGGTTGGTATTTGGCCAAATATTACGAGGCCTCGTCGGGCCTTTGCATGGCCACCCTGCAGGTTTGGTCAAATTGATTCATGTCCAGCATCCTCTGCTGGACTGCAAAGGCCTCTAGGGCAAGGCCCCAGTCACAGGATTCTAGACTCAGGCATGGGAAGAGGACTTAGTGTTGGGGTTTAGTGGGTGTTATGCATCAAATGCCTGTGTTCCTCCAAAATTCGTGTGTTGACACTCTAAACCCCAAAGTGGTGGTATTAGGAGGCAGGGCCTTTCAGAGGTAGTTAGGTTGAGAAGTGGTCATGAGGGTGGGGCCTCCACTATGAGATTAGCGCCCCTGTAATAAGAGGAAGAGACACCAGCGTTTTCTCCCCTGCCCCCGCCTCAGGGCCATGTGAGAATGCAGTGAGAAGACAGCCCTCTGCCAGCCAGGAATAGAATCTGCTGGAGCCTTGATCTTGAACTTCCAGCCTCCAGGGCTGTGAGCAATAAATGTCTGGTATTTAAGCCATCAGCCTGTGGAGTCTGGTTATGGGTGAGCTAAAACAGGAGGGTCATTCTGGAATCAGGCAGAGCTTGAGCCCTGACCCTGCCACCTCCCAACTTGGAGCTGAGACTGGATGTCTCCGAGTCTCAGCTCCTCTTCTGCAGAATGAGGACAAGGATTAAAGCCCTCGGGGTCACATATGCAAGCTTCTCGGATATGGGGCACAGACAGTGAGCTCCATAGAGGCCGGTGGCTGCGGTTACTGTCACTATCACCCTCTCAGGGCTCTTGGTCTGGGGTCCTCGGGGGGCTGAGACATTTAGTTTAAGCCCGTCACCCCGACAGCTCAGTGGCCCTTCCAGACTGGACGCATTTCACGCATGGTCGGGGTCCTGGCTGGGTTAAAGTGTTCCATCTGGAGGGGACCGCGATTCTGACGGCCAGTATGGAAGCAACCGTCATCTCTGGGGATGAGCAGGGGCATCTCCGAGGAATAAGAAGGGGGAAATAAATTAATTACTGTTTTAAAACAAAGTTTGTTCAAGAGATAAAATCTTTCAAAACACAGGATAATGAAAGCTGCCTCCCTTGGGGAAAGGCTGGGAAGCTCCAATTTGGTCAGGCCCCAGGCTGTGCATACAGGGGTGATCCCCACTCTGGTCATGCTGCGGAGGCCAGGCCAGGCTCCCCGCTGAGGAGGCGGTGGAGGAAGTGGTCCTGGCCTGGGGGTCAGACAGACCTATGTCCCAGGCAGGCCCTGCCACACACTGCTGGGGAACTTTTGAGCAAATCATATGTCCTTATCTAGCAAGAGTAGGGAGAGCCACCCAAGACCACAGAGACGTGCATGGCGAAGCCCAAGGAGCAACCCCGGTGTCCTGACCCCAGCCCAGGGCTCACCCACTACATTGTGCCATAGACAGCCTGGTTGTTGAATGAATGAATGAGTGAATGAATGAATGAATGGGCTGTTCTGTAGGTGATGAGGCTCTGGTGCACATTTTCAGAGAAGGGGGTCTGGTTCCTCCTGGCATCCCAGTTCTGGTGACCAAGGTCCTCAGTCCCACAGCCTCCACCAGCAGCAGCTGATGCCTGTTCTAGGGGCCTAGGTCTGCCTGCCAGGGTGGGCTGGTGCTTTGTAGAATAGGGCTCCTTGTCTTCTGCTGCTTCCCAGACGTGGCGACCTCCTGGACCACAGAAGGTGGGCTGAAGACACTTGTGTCTTTGGTTCTCTGGCTATAATCCCTTTTGACCGTGGGATAAGGAAGAGAAAGGAATAACACCGGATCGTGGCAAGGCAGCAGACACCCAGGCCTCTGTGTTCACACCTGTAAAATGGGTGAGAAGGAATTTGATTAGATGAACTGTTAGGAACCTGCTGGCAGAAGGCTTGCTGCAGACCTCCCTGATGCATCTTTTGAAGGAGGCAGACTTTTCTGGGCCCCTTCCCACCAGAAAGTTGCAGCCCCCATGGAGTCCAAGCCGAGAGAGATTTGGGTGGCTGCCCCCTTTCACAAATGAGGCACAGAGGAGGAAAGCAACTCACCGAAGACCACAGAGGATGTGCATGGCAAAGCCCAGGGAGCAACACAGGTGTCCTGAACTCAGGCCAGGGCTCACCTGCTACACCATGCCGTAGACGGCCTGTTTGTTGAATGAATGAAAGTTCATTGAGAAATTTTAATCTCTTCCCTTCCTCACTGCCCCTATCCTTCCTTTCTTCAGTCTTTTCTTTCTTTTCTCCTTCCTCCCCTCCCTCTTCCACTCTTCCCTCCACATACACACCCGCCAAATGTCTGCTGTGGGCCAGGTACTACCCAGGATACTGGGACACCAACTAGCCGGCCACATTCCTGTCCTCCGGTGGCTCTCAGACAAGTGGGCAAGATCCTCTTGGAAGCCCCAGACCCTCCCTGGCCCCCGGGAGTCCCCGTTCTCCCTGGACCACGGGCTTGGCTGCCTTCCCTCCGCCGCAGGCCATGCCCAGGATACCGAGAGGTGAAAAAGCCGGGGCAGGGCGGGCCCACACCCGGCCCAGCCGCCAGGCCACTCCTGGGGGCTTGCAGTGTTTCTTTTTCTCTTCCTCCTTTTTTTTTTTCCTTAAGAAACATGTGTCGCTCGCCATAACTCATGTGCTTATTATAATCATGACCATATGCTTAATGGGATGTAATAAAACCACTGCTAACCTGGCCCCTGCTTGCAAATCTCCGCCATCACTCCCACTCGGCCGGCCGGCTGGCCGGCCCCTGAGCTACTTCGACATTTTTTCATGGCAAGACTGACCTGAGGAAAGGGGAGAAAAAAGGGAGGGTGAGCACAACTATTTGCTTTTCCTTCTTTCCTTCCTTCCTTTCTTCCTTCCTTCCTTCCTTCCTTCCTTCCTTCCTTGCTTCCTTCCTTCCTTCCTTCCTTCCTTCCTTCCTTCCTTCCTTCTTTTCTTCCTTCCCTGCCTGTCTACTAAATGCCTACTGTGTACCAAGCACTGAAGAGGTACCAGTGAATGGTACAGGCCGTGAAGGCCCCTGTCCTCACAGAGCTGGTAGGAGAGGTAGGTGTCTTGTGAACAGGTTATTAGATGTTTAATTAATTACAGCTAATTCCTTGCTTTCCAGCAAGCCCCACCCACACTGAGCTGTCACCTTCCAGAGCAGAACCGTGTGTGACACATCAACATACACTCAGTCCCCAGTAGGTCCTTTATGAATATTTGTTTAATGAATGAATGAATGAGTTGTATCTCAGAAAAGGCTTTATCCTGAAGGATGGGGGCTGAGTTCTAAAATGATGCCTCCAGAGTGGAGTGCATGCGAGGACCCAGTGGGCTACGTGAAGAAAGTAGTAAAACTTCTATTTATTTTTATTTCTCAGTCTTAAAAATAGGGTACTTAAACTTTCTCTGATGTTTTCTATACAGATTGATTGACGGTAGAGTATGGGAATGTGTATGAAATTTACAAATAGCCATGCACGCAGTCGGGGTACGTGCCATGTTTTACTGCTGGGGAGGGAGTTGTGATCAAAACACTGGGAAAACCCTTGTCTGTGTCTGCGTGGGCTGCCGTGCAGAGCATTGGCTGGGTGGATTAAACAAGAGACATTTATTTCTCAGGGTTCTGGCGCTGGAAAGTTCAAGATCAAGGTATTGTCGATTTGTTTCCTGGTGAAGGCCGTCTTCTTGGCTTGCGGGCGGTGACCTTGCACCTGTGTCCTCAGGTGGCCTTTTCAGGGAGAAGGTCGGGGGGAGAAGAGAGAGAGAGAGAGAGAGATCTCATCCTCCTCATATAAGGCCACCAATCCTACTGGATTAGGACTCCACCCTTATGACCTTAATTACTTCCTAAAGGCCCTATTTCTAGTACAATCTCACTGGGGATTAGGGCTTCAACTTCCAAATTTTGGGGTGACATATGACTGCTCTAACGGATGGAAGAGTGGGGCCCCAGGTGAAGGGTGAAGGGTGAAAGATGAAGGTGCTGGGTGGAAGGAGAGTCCATGTTCTAGAAGCAGTGCCTGCCTCAAAGGCCCTGCCATGGGAATGAATCTGGGGACAGAAGGAACAAAACTCTGTTGTTTTCATTCTCCGTTCTTAGCGTCACGTGTGACACTGAGCCCAACTCCATGGTGGTGTGAACCCAAACCCCCCTCAGATGTGCACAACAATGTGGGAAGTAGCGACAGAGCACGACGTGAGATTCTAGCTCCCTGGTGGTTTCTGGGCAGAGGGACTGCTCGACGGCGGCAATGATGGTGTAAGAACGCAGTGCAGACATGACATCACAGTGTGTGCGGGCGGATGCCTGAGGCCTCTTTGAACGGGCTCGCATGCACCTGGCGCTCTCCCACGCTTCGCACTCGCTGTTCTCTCTCCCTGGAATGTGCACCCCTCCCCCTCTTTCTCCCGGCCCACCCCCCACTCCACGCTGGTCTCTGCCCAAAGGACACCTCCCGAGGGAGGCCCCCTTGAGACACCCCATCTGAAATAGCTCCCCTTTCACTCTCCATCCCCGATGCTAGTTTCTTTCTTTCTTTCTTTCTTTTATTTTCTTTTTTAGAGAGGGGATCTTGCCATGTTGCCCAGATTAGCTTCAAACTCCTGGGCTCAAGCGATCCTCCTACCGCATTGCTGGGATTACAAGTGAGCTTCTAGTTTCTTTTTAAATAGCACTTGTCACAATTTGTCACATATTATACATGGGTTTGTTCAATTATAATATTGCCTCTGTTCCACTAAAATGTAAGCTCCATAAGGGCAGGGATTTTCTCTGCTTGTTACTGTATGCTAAAGGCCTGTAAAAGTACCTGGCACCTACTAGATGCTCATTAAACTCATGTTTGATGAATGAAAAGTGTTTGTGCAACTTATTGAGCAAAGGGAGAGAGTCGTGAGAGATGAGATGGGAGGGGAAGGCAGGGCCAGACCACCGGGGGCCTGGGAGACCCTGGCAGGGAGTTTGCATTTTGTTCTAATTGCAGTGGGGGGCTCTTGAAGACTTTAAAAAGATTTGGTTTGTTTTTTGTTTTAAATAAGTCCTCTTAGGTGTGCTACAGCGGAATAATAGGAAAGCTTTTTGGACTATAGGATTGGGGTAAATTAAGGGCAATCTCACAGGATTATGGGGAAACCAACAGCAACAACCTCAGTGTCCCTGTCGTTCCTCCCTGTCCATTCCTCCTCCTCCAAGGATCTCTGTCAGATTAAAAAAGCACAAAGAAAAAAAAATACAGGGCTGGGGGAGGCAGCAGGGTGGGCAGTCACACTGTGCCACGCTCGGCCCTCGGTGAGTTTTCTATCTGTTCCCTGCGTGTCTTCCCTGCTCCCCAGTGAGCAGATTTATGCTGCTGACAGCAAGTCTAATGAATGGAAGACATAAAAGCATAACCAGGCTCCCCCCGGGGTAAATCCATCCTGGATGCGGCCCTTTGAGAGGGGCACGTGGCCGTGCTGACAGCCCGGTGTCCGTGATGGATGTGGCTCTGGACGCTGAGCTGGGGGCACTGGCGGATCTCGCTGGGGGTGGTACAGGGAGGGGTTTGTGCAGACTTAGGAGTCTCTAAAACATCCCCAACCTTGTAGCAAAATGAGCTTAAGGCAAATCCCAAACGGAGATTCCGAGCACGTGTCGGTTGTGTACAGGGCCAGTTCCATCGTCTGGAGAGCGTGAGGCAGACGGCGGAGCAGAGCGAGGACCTGGGGACGTGGTCCCAGCTTTGCCACTCAAGGAGACCTTGGACAAATCCCTAGCAGGCATCTCCGTCCACTTGCAAAAGATTTTGAACAGTGCAGGGACTGAAAATTTCAGTGCTTGTAGGGACCAAGACAGATTTTGCCAACGTGAGAGATGTGAGCTGGGTAGGAGCTGTGGAAAAATGGAGAACGTTCGCCCGGTTGTAAGGAGCATCCACCACCCAGCTCTGACCATTGGGATTAGTGTCGGAGCAGAATGCAGGCTGGGAAGGGAGTGGGGCAGCTCTTCTACTTGTTGAAAAGAAGTCAGAAACCTGGATCCATTCCTACGTGGAATCTCCACTTTTACAAGCGCTGACAGCTTGCTAAAATAAAATTCTTACAACAAGGCTGGCTGAATCCAGCCTTTGGAAAACCCAGCTGAGACCCTGAATTAGACGAGTACTCAGGTCCCATCTGATTTTGGTTCAATTAATTCACGAACTACTTGTTGGAAAACCAACATGTGCCAGGCACTGTGCTAGGCACTAGGGATGCAGGCGGGACAGCATTCAGCAACCGTTTATTGGATAGAACCATGGGAATAAAGGCTCAGAGGCCCGAGGGTCGGTGGCACGACTGGAGACCTGTCCAGAGGTGGCCAAGAGGGCATGATGGGAGCTGTGGCCACAGGCAGGCGGGGACAGATCTGAAGGGCCTGGAAGTCCTGGTGGAGGAGGAGGGGACCTTCTGGCCACCGCGCGCTGCAGACACTTAGAAACTCTGGCTGGAGGGTCAGAGGTCCATGTTCGGGAGCGCCCTCTGGTGGCCGTGTGGACAATGGAGGAGCAGCCATGGACACTGGGAGGCCACGTACTAGCAATTTTAATAATCCAGGGAGAGTGGATGTGGACTTGAACCCAGGCAGAGGCAGAAGGGAAGGAAAACATGGCACTTTCGAGGCACTAGTGGATTTAGCCCCCATTTGCTGGGACATTTCCCTGCTGGTTGACACCAAGTGCACAGAACTCCTTATACCAGGCGACAGAAAGCAAATGTGACTAATTTAAGCGGACAGGGTTGGAGAAACAGGCTCAGGGGCTGTACAGTGACGAACAATGCCTCGATCACACAGCAGGACTGGTCCGGTGGAGACGTCACCAGCATCCCTGAGTAGACCTGGCTGGTGCACAGGCAACTTGGCCGTAGCTGGACACCATGGCTGGTTTTGGATGCCAAATTGTCAAGAAAGTGGGGATAATGGTTCTTGCTTCACTGGGATTGTGTTGAGGATCAGAGGCAATCAAACCTCTAAGACACCTAGCACAGCGCCCACTGCCCGGCACATCACAACCACTTAGATAATGGCAGCGGTCACCATTGTCATCAGCATCCTCACCATCATATGGTTTTCTTTTCTTTTCTTTTTTTTTTTTTTGAGACAGAGTCTCACTCTGTTGTCCGGGCTAGAGTGAGTGCCGTGGCGTCAGCCTAGCTCACGGCAACCTCAAACTCCTGGGCTCAAGCAATCCTTCTGCCTCAGCCTCCCAAGCAGCTGGGTCTACAGGCATGCACCACCATGCCCAGCTAATTTTTTCTATACATTTTTAGTTGGCCAATTAATTTCTTTCTATTTTTTAAGTAGAGACGGGGTCTCGCTCTTGCTCAGGCTGGTTTTGAACTCCTGACCTTGAGCGTTTTGAACTCCACCTCGGCCTCCCAGAGTGCTAGGATGACAGGCGTGAGCCACCACGCCCAGCCCATATGGTTTTCTACTTAGTATCAGCCCCAGCAAGCCAGTGAGACTTGCTCCAAGGGCAAGATCCTTAAACAGTGCTCCTTGTGCCCTGACCACACTCTGAACATTTTAGGAGCTCTGCACCCCAAAGTCTCATCCACGTCTGGCATGAGATACCTATGGAACAACTGAATGGATGGGCACAGGGGCTGTGTTGTAGGAGGATGAATGACAATGTAGCCAGTTAAATGTTTCACATGTTTCCTTTTTGGTTGAAAGACTGATCTCCTCTTTCATTCACTTTGACTGCGTTCAAGGCAAAGGGAGACCAGATGTCCCCTCAGTCATACCAAGGACGCCCCACAGTTGGCCAGACACCATCTGTGCCTAGTGCTGTGTCTCCCACTGGGAAGGAGGGATTCCAGATGTTTTCGAGGAGCGGTGGGAGTGCAGGAGAGGTTGAGGTCTCTGCATGGCAGCTGCAATGCAAAGGAGGGTTCCCCGGGATGAAGCCCAGTTTCAGGGCACACACCCGGAAGGTGCTCGGTGCTGGTGTGTTGCAACAAATGCACGTGATGGAGAGGTTTTTCTCACACCAACATCATGTCATGGAATGTGTCAGAGACAGCTGGAACTCACCAAATATTCTGAGTGTTCCTTCCACCTCCCAGACTCCCTTGCAGCTGGGGTGGGGCCACGTGACTCCTTTGCCCAGTGGACTAGAATGGAAACTATGAGTGTCACTTCCAGGCAAAGGCAGTTAGAGCCAATGTGCCTTCCTAGCCTTTCTCTCCCCTGCCTCCTGCCCTTGGAGGCCGCATGTTCCACGTGATGCAGCTGACACTCAGCAGACTTTGTGTGCGTGTTTATTACACCATGCGCAACCCTAGGAATGCAGCCCCACCACGGACATGCAGTTTCTCACCTCCCTGATAGCTGAGTTTCTCTCTCCGGATCGAGAGGCATCAGCTGGTGTAGGGCTGGGGGTGCAGGGGTTGGCAGAGAAGTTAAACATATTCATTGAGCCATCACTTGTTAGGCACCCCCTTGTTCTGGGGACCAGGAGCCATCAGTGAACGTAGTACATTCCCTGCCCCAGGGAGCTGATGTTCTGATAGGAGAAGCCATTGAACAGTGGACGAGCTGCCACTGTGACCCCTGCTGTGTGTGAGGTACACAGGGCCGTATGGGAGCAATAACCTGTCTAGGGTTGGGTGGTAGGGCCGGGAAGGCCCTCTGAAGTGGGGTTTTGTCAGGTGAGCACGGAGGTGGGCAGAGCATTTCTGGCAGAGAGACAGGCCTGTGCAAAGGCCCTGGGGTTGGAAGCAGCGAGAAGCACTTGATGACTTGAGAGAAGGTCATTGTGCCAGAAGGGGCGAGATGGAGAGAGAGAAAAAGTGGGAGCTAGAGAGCTAGAGACAGCACAGGAGGGACAGAGTAGAGCCTGGTCACAGCAGGGCTGCATCACAGATTTGAGACTTCCGTATTTTAATCCCGAAAACCACTGAAGGATTTGCAGCCAAGCCTGTGAACAGCCTTTAGACTGATGGCTGCTCTGTGGGTAGTTGATGGCCAGGAAGCGGGAGACCAAGTTGGAGGCTACTGCAGCGGACGAGGAGAGAGACAGGGCTTCGATGACGACAGTTCAGCATGTGTTTGGGGTTGGCTGGGCAGGCCGTGGTGACGTGGTGGATGTGAGTCTTTGCGGGAAGTGCAGAGAGTTGTCCCATTTCTGTCTTGGGCAACTGACCAATTCGTGAGCTGGAAAAGACCAGGTCTACGGGAGTAACTGATGAGCTTGTCACTGGATGTGGGTTTGAGTGGTGGAGGCAGCCGGGGGGTTCTGCACGTGAACTCCCTACCTGGCAGGCAGGTGGCAGAGTTGCTGGGTGTCTCCCCCAATATCTATTCTCTTCTCCCCCTCAGTAATATAACCCTGACTCTTGGCTGGGCATGTAATAACCTGGGATAAATTGTATACCTCTCAGCATTCTGACTAACATGATGTGAGCAGAAATGCCGTGTGCAACTACTGGGCCATACCCCAAAAGGATGAAAGGTTGCCTTCCTCTTTTCCTTCCTCCTTCTGCATAACTGGAGAGTAGACTTGATGTCTGGAGCTCAGGCAGCCATCTTGGACCATGAAGAGTGAGCCACATGCTAAGGATGTGGAATAGCAACTTGGAAGGAGCTGGGGATGTGACACCGCAGAGTGTCACTCCAGCCCCAAGCTGCATACTTCCGGACTTCTTTGATATGCATGTGACCTTGTCCAATTGACACAAGGAAATTTGAACTGATTATGGGACAGCCCTCCCAAGTGGCTCAACCAAACGTCCCCTTCAGGGAAGGCTCCCTGACCACCTTCCTAAAGAAGACCCGTCCCCAGAGTCTCCCTCTATCATATCATCCTCTCTCCTTTCTCGCACAACATCGATCCCATCTGTGGCTATTTGGCCTGTCCATATGTTTACTTGGGATTCGTCTGCCTCTTCCTGCTAGAATGAGAGCTTCACGAAAGCAGAGCCTTGCTCTTTGCCTACCCTGCATCCCCCAAGACTAAAACAGGAACCAGCATGCACTACTGGCTCAGCACATAATTATTGATTAATTAGCAGAAGAAACTGGAGCAAGTGTCTCATTTTGCCAAGGTTATTGAGGCCAGAAAACAAAATTGACTTGCCTGAGATCACCATGCAGGGCAAGGACAGCCCTGGGGAGAGGGTCCAGGCCTGCCAGCACTGGCCCAGGGTGCGTCCCCTCGCCACATCTCAGCAGGAACAGCCAGGCCTTTGGTGGAGCCACTCCCAGCTCTCTCTCTGTGTCTGCGTCACGGGGCAGGAGTTGCCGCGTCCGTGACATCCCACCAACCCGGCTGGGCTTGCCTGGCTCCAGCCACCCCAGGACAAGTCCTGAGATGCCGATTTAGCTTCTCTGATGTCCTTGTCCGTCATCTGGCCCAGCATCGCCCTGCGTGGCCGCGTGGGCAGAAGGCAGGGAACAGGAGGCCCTGCAGGGGGTGGGCTGTGGGCCACATCTGGAGTTAAGAGCCGAAAACGCGGCCAGTGCTGATAGCGCTTTATTGACAGGAGATGAAAGTCCCCACGGCAGGGACTCTGCACGCTCCAGTTCACACCGCTTTACGAGGTGTGATGCACTCTAGTACCTTTGAGATGACCTTTTTCTCCACCCCCTGCAGCCCCCTCTGCCCCCTTCCCGCCCCCCCCATCCACCCTGGGCCTGCACGCCCACCCTCGGCCCTGCCTCTCAGAAGACCGACAAGGTCTAGGAGGGTCCAGGCCCCAGCCCAGGCCACTTGCTCCTGCCCCGCCCCCTGGGAACTGGAATTTGGCAGCTGCTCATCGCCAGGCCCCAAACCAGCAAAAAGGATCCCAGAATGTCCCCGACTCTAGGCCGGGGTTGGAGGTCCCGGAAGGGAGAGTGGCTGCCTTGGGGGACTGGGAGAGCTGGGACACGGTGATGAGACGGGTGGGGGACAGCAGAAGAGAGGTGGGCCGGCAGGGCAAGGGCTGTCCTGAGCAAGTGGGCGCGCTGGTCTCCTGTTGCTGCTGCCACAGAGTTAGTCGCCCCAAACAACACAGACTTATCATCTTAGGGTTTTGGATGTCTGAAGTCCAGTGTGGGTTTTGCTGGGCTAAATCAAGGGGTCAGCAGGGCGGCCTTCCTTCCGGAGGTTCTAGGGGAGAATCCACACCTTTGCCTTCTGCAGCTCCTAGAGGCTGCCCGCATTCCTTGGCTCGTGGCTCCTTCCTCTGTCTTCAAAGACAGCAGTGTTGCATCTTCAAATCTCTCTCCAGCTCCGACACTGACTCTCCGTCACTTGTAAGGACGCTTGATGAGATTAGTGTCCTTGTGAGAGGGAAGGAGCGAAGGCCTCTCTCGGCTCTGAACACGCGAGGACTCGGTAAGAAGGCTGCTGTCTACCAGCCAGGAAGCGAGCCCTCCCCAGACACCCACCTGCTGGCCCCTGGGTCCCGGGCTCCCGGCCTCCAGAACTGTGGGAAATATGAGTGTCTGTTGTGTAAGCCACCCAGTCCGTGCCACTTTGTCATAGCAGCCCAAGCAGACTAAGACAAACCTCAGCTCTCGGTCATGGACAGAGCATGCCACAGGTGCTGGGGACTGGGATGCACACATATGTGGGGGGTATTATTCTGCCGATCACACAGGGTCAGAGAGAGACCCTCCTGAGCCGAGGCTCAGAGTTTGTGTGTGGAGGGTGTGGCGGGGGGAGGCTGTGTGTTAAAGGAGCCCTCCTGTGCTGGTGTGGTCCCGCTTAGTCTCGTGGACTGCAGTGACTTTCTCGGCTTTCACTGGGCCAGAGCGGAGGCAGGGCGTCCTCAGGTCTGGGCAGTCGCAGGTCCTTTGGTCCTTTCCACGATGGCGATGATGACGATGGTGGCATGCGCTGTGGTCCTCCGCCAGCCCCTCAGGCTGGAACCACGCAGCCAGCTCAGCTTCCCTGGGCTCCTCACACCTGGGATCCTCCTCCCCTCCTGACTAGTCTCTGCTTTGGGCCACTGCCTTTCTGTCTCTAGTGGTGGGGTGGTGTCCCTGGGCTTATAGGAGACCCCACGTGACAGGTGCTGTAAACCCTGCTGGCTCTGGACACTTGCCAGCTTTCCTGGGAGGGAGGGTGCACCCTGTGCTTGCCCACCTCGCCAGGTGAGGGGCTGCTACTCCTGCCACCTCCGCCAGGCAGAGCCTACCCCGAGACAGTCTCCTGCTGCCTCCCTGGCTCTGCCTCTCCAAGCCATTGAAGAAACCCTCTTCCCAGACTGCGCAGCTTTTCACCTGAATGGAAGAGAACTATAGCTGAATTTGGGACTCTTCGCTCTTTCTCAGTTGCCAGTGATCCCCCCCAGGGACAAAGGCAAACGGCTCCTTAAAGCCAAAGGCATGTTATTTGCAGGTGAAAGGTGGGGAGAGTCAAAGGCTTAAGAAAGTTATAGAAAAACATGTTGATAAAGAGGTCCCGTCTCAGACTGCCACACTCCCTGTGTGCCTGAGGGCGTGGACTCCGCAGTCCCCAGACGTGGCCGCACCTACAGCTCGGCACCCGCTGGCCAGTGACTGCCCTTGCTGAAGCTCAGGTTCCTTTGCTGTAAAGTGGGGGAGGGAATGTTGCTATCTACCTCGGAGGGTCGTTTGGGGGTTAAACGGGAGCAGATGCGTAAGCATCTAAGGATGCCAGCCAGAGCCCAGCCCCCTCGAGAGGCTGGACTGGACATAGGTCAGCAGCTGTTATTCGGAGGTGACAGGTAAGCTGTATTTGGGGACTTCCCGTTACTAACATGCAACTTGCATTAGGGATGTTTCAAAGCAGTTTTACAGCTGGTTAAAGCTGTACTCCAATCACACTGATCTTGCGACATTGCCTGTTACCCTCCTTACTTTGTCTTACCCTCGGACTGGCATGAAGCGGGAACATCCCACATCGACAAAGTCCCCAGGTCATCCCAGCCGTTTCTCCCTTTTTCCAACAACAGCTGTGATTGCCTTTGGGGAGAGCCCAGAGGTTTCTCTTGGGTGTCTTGTGTGGCTTTGGAATTTCTGTTCTGCTGAAGCCACAGGGCAGAGGACACGGAATGCCTTCAGTGTGCACGTTACCTGTACTGTGTGTGCGAGCCTGTTTGTCACCTCATAGCATGTCAGCATGGACTTCGCCTTTTGGAAAGGCTCCATGCAATTGTATCCTACGGATGCTCCCAAAGCCCGGTAACCTCACCTCTGCAGACACCTGCCCATTTTACAGATGTGGACAGTGTCCCAGCTTCTCAGAGCCGCCATAGCACAATGGCCACAGATGTGAATTCTGGAGACAGGGAGACTCAGGTTCAAATCCCAGCTCTGCCATTTCTCACACTGATCTTGGGTAGGTTACTTCCTCTACCCCAGCCTCAGTTTTCCCCTCCAAAAAAATGAAGATACAAATGGCACCTATTGTTGAGACAACACCTGCCTCACCCTGAGGCTGGGCACATTAAATGAGGTCATATACGGATCCATTGTATAGATGCGCAAACTGAGGTCCACGTCATTACACCAGAGACTCATCTAAGGTTCCACATATCCCTAGGGAAGAGCTAGGGTAAGGTGTAGGTCTGCACATCAAAACTTCAAATCCCTAGTGAACAGCCCTCTCCTCTCAGAGGCCGTGAGTGGGGCACAGTCCAGCCTTCCATCAGGGTCCTCCCTCCTCACCCCACCATCCTCTTTTTCCTCCCACTAACGTCTCTGGCTCTTTAGCAAGGTAACCAGGCAAAGACCTGGGGGGCGGTGAGGGCTCAGCATGCGCAAAGGCCCTTAGCTGGACGGGGTTGATGTGCCCAAGACTGACAACGGGACTGGGGTAGGAAGGAAGGGAGGGGGAGGAAGACAGGGGCTGCATCTTCCAGGGCCTGGCGGGCCACAGTCAGCTTGCACATAACTCTAAGCTGGGGAATGACATGGTCCAAACCGGCATTTTCAGTGTGTGGAGTGCAGTGTGACTGGCGGGGCAGGAGGACAGAGGAGGTGGAGAATCCAGGTGGCTGGTACATCAACTGTCTAGGGCTGCCATGAAAAGTCCCCCCGACTGGGCAGCTTAAACAACAGAAATTCATCATCATCTCACTGTTCTGGAGGTTAAAAGTCTGAGATCAAGGTGTCGGCGGGGTTGGTTCCCTCCGAAGGCTGCGGGAGAGGATCCATTCCATACCTCTCCTCTAGCTTCCGGTAGTTTGCTCACGATCTATGGCATTCCCTGGCGCGGAGAAGCATCACCATGATCTCTGCCCTCACCTCCACACGGCCTTCTCCCGCGTCCAGGCCCGTGTTCAAATTTCCCTTTTAAATGGGGACACCACCCTACTCCAGTGTGACCTCACCTTAACCAACTACATCTGCAATGACCCTATTTCCAAATAAGGTTACACTCTGGGGACCCAGAGGGCTAGGATGTCAACATATAAACTTGGAGGGGCACAATTCAACCCATAACAGGAGGCTGCTGCGCTTGCCCAGGCCGGATAGACTGTGGCGTGGACTTAGGTGATGTCGGTGGAGAAGGAAAGAGATTTTAGACTGAAGATATATTTTGGAAGCTGAGCCGATGGGATTCGCTGATGTCTTGAATGTGGGGGACGTGGGGATGGGAAGGGAAGACCCATTCCGACTCAGACTCTGGCCTGAGGAAGCAGGGCAATATTGGGTGGGGGACGGGGAGGTGGGTTTGGGGGTGAGAAGTCAAGAGCAAGGTTGCGCCGCCAGCTGGGCAGACACATGTGGTGTTTGCCCCGCTTACCTCGCGGGTCCACCTTGTCCGGGGCTGGAGGAAGCAGGCCCTAATGAGAGGCAGCTGTGGCCAGGCCGCCGGCTCCCATTTGTTCTGCTTTCAGCATCAAAGGCCCGAGAAGCGGTTGTCCGGCCCCGAAGGCCATGGCCATCCATCTTGGAGGCTGCACTGCCAAGAAGCCAGGTCCCTGCGGCCAGCGCCCTCCTCCCCAGCACAGTTACTGCTGCAGCCTTGGAAGCGTACTCTCCACCCAAGGCCCCCGCCCCAGGCCTGCTCTAATCCTGCCTGGGGAGATCAGACCCCCAGAGGAAGAGATGAAAGCAGAAAGGCAGAGGCTCAGTGCACACAGCTGATCACCCCCAAAGTGACCCCCAAACACGTCAAGTTCTATTTAGTAACAAAGAAGCGGGCCATTAGCAAGACGGTTCAAAGCCTAAGCTCTGGCGTTATCCTTCCCAGGTTAGAGCCCAGACCTTTATTATAACTCGTCTGTAAAATAGGGGAGAAATGACACCTATCTTATAAGGTGGTTGTCAGACCTGAATAGGATGTGCTAAAGTTCTTAACACGGTGCTTGTCACACGGTAAGTTCTTGACAAATTAGTGTTACTGCTACTCTTGTTATTTGGGGATAATCATTTTATATTAAAATTTTATAGCTAAAATGTTTATACTGACAAACCAACAAAGGCTCCAACTACCACATTAATCTTCTGCTTAAGTTAGAAATTTAAGCAGTAATGGTATGATACATTCTCAAAATTAATAATAAAAGTATTTGTATCCAAGCCATTTGCTGGTGTAGAAAGATGACCTACTGCAGCAGCAGGCACCGAATTCTGACCTCAACTCTGCTGTTCACTAGCTGTGTGACCTCCAGCAACTTATGTCACCTCTCTGAGGCTCTGAATCGGGGACAGGACGAAGATACGTGAGTGTCGAAGGTGCTGCCCGGAAAGGACCCGGCCGGGTACGTGGCTCTCAGTAAATGCACAGTAAATGATAGACACTGTGTTGATGTCCCTGATCCCCAGTTCTCTGCTCCTCCGGTGTCCTCACCATCTGTTATATAACTTTTAATGTCCCCCCTGACTGTGGCTCAGACATGTGTCTTGCTTTTTACCAGTGGGACGTTGACAGATGTGACATGAACACCTGCTTTAAAAAAGCACCTGTACATTTCCGCTTCTCTCTCACACTCCTGCACCTGCTTTGGGAATATTCCCAGGCTGTCCTGCCGGAAGGTCAGACTTACAGCCCAGTCATCGCAGACGAGGCCATCCCAGATCATCCGGGAGCTGGCCAACTCCAGACCCGGGCGTGAGCCCAGCCAAGATCAGTAGAGCCACCCAGAGCCCCGTGGCTGATGGCAGCTGCACAAGCCAAGCCAGCAAGGTCAGCCCAGCCCCGCCCACGTCAGTGGAAAGCCACAGACTTTTGAGCCAAATATATGTCCACTGTCCTATGTCTCCGAGTCTTTGTGGTTGTTACTCAGCATTATTGTGGGAGAGATAACAGCTACGGACATTAACATGCCATACTGGTGATGCTTGCTCATGAAATACCGGCTCTTCTCCACGGCTCTTAAGGGATCTGGGACCCGAGACATTGACATTTGTAATGAGAGTTCACTCTTGTCTTAATCTCCATAGAAGTATTTAACTGTGCACCCATAAATGTCAAAATCTAAAATGTAATAAATAAGCTTTGTTGTTTTGTTTTGTTGGAAGTTAAGAGCCAGAAATAAAAATGCCAGAAACATTAACGACATTGGCCAGACAGAGAAATCGAGAGGGGAAGAGAGGCCAGGTCACCCTCTCTTTATATGTCTTCAAACCCAAATCTTGTAAAACTTCTTGGCCTCAGAATTTTAAATTTGGCCTGAGGACCTTCTCTGCTTATTATACAGATCTGCTTCTAAAGCATCTGAATATGATGGCGTTGGCCAAATCCTAGGTAAGGTTTCATCGTTGAAATCTCGTTATGAGTCTGTAAGCCTCTTAGCTCCCACCGGGCTGCAGCGGAGGGTGTCTGGGCAAAGGCCGAGAGTGTGGCTTGGCGTCAGGCACCCTGGACTTGAGTCCCAGCTCCCCTGCTCTGCAGCTGTGCAACCTCAAGCAAACACAGAACCTTTCTGGGAGGATTTTACAGAAGCTCCTTCTTGGAAAAATGGAATAAACTTGGTACCTGCCTCATAGGGTTCAGTGAAATAAAGCAGAGGAAGGATCAGCCCGTAGCAAGTGCTTAATGATCTGTAGCTGTTACTATTAATAGGTCCATTTTCCCCAGACACAACATTTATCCTGTATAGCCCAAACTGTCCCAGTATGGGTCAGTCCTGGGACCTCAGGGTCATAGTTGATGCACGGCTCCGTCCTTCCATTGTCAGATTTTCTAAGGCTCTTCTCTGAGCCTCAGGCTGATCTTACTTCTTAGGCTGTACTCTCAGGCTGATCAGATGGCTAAGGAATCACTGGCAACTGTATCAGTTCAGGTAGAGCAAGCTGATGTTAGGGATGTAGGAAATCCCAAGGTCTGGGTGGCTGAACACAATAGAAGTTTATTTCTCATTCACGTAAAGTCTAAGCGGCTGTGAGGTCTGGGGGGGATGCTGGCTGTACGTGCTCAGGGACCTAGGCTAATGGGGGCTCTGCTGTCTTCCCCTTCTAGCTTCAAAGGTCACCTTGGGCATCAGCCAGCAGTAGGGGGAGAACAGGAGGTATGGAATGGACCCAGTCCGGAAGTGGCTCATCACTTTCGCCCACATTCCACCTACCGGAACCAGTCACATGACCACGCCCAGATGCAAGGAGGCTGAGAAATGCAGTCCCTGCTGGGCTGCTGTTTGCCCACAGTGACTGCAGGGGAACATACACCTTTGCAGACAGATAGACAGCAGTCTCTGCCTCAGTGGCCAGCACTCCCTGAGCACCTGCCATGTACCTGACACCACGTGACACCCTTGCCACGTCATTCATGAACGCTCAAGGCAACTCTAAGAGGGAGGCATCCTTCTTATCATCCCCGTTTTCCAGCTAAGGATGAGGCCCTGAGAGATGACCCCTCGCTGCAGCTCTGGCCCTCAGAAGCCGTGGTTTCTCCTGCGTCCTGCTAAGCATGCTGGCAAGGTGGCTGGGGTCCATTTCTGAGCCCTCCCTTGGAGGCCAGCTGTTGGTGCTGTCTTACCATCACCACCTGCCAGTCTCTGCACTGTGCATGCTCCATCACCCACCTGTGCAGAGACCCTGGGCCACTCTCGGCCGGCATCACCACCATCATCACTCCGCAGCTCTCGCCACACCGTTAGCCCTTCTGCAGCTCTATGCCAGATGTGGCTTTCCTCTGCCCTCTGTCCTAGCCCAGATACGGCTGGCCAGCTCACTAGATTTCAAACGTTAGTGTGTGAAACAACCACAGGGAGGGCGCCGTGCTCTGCTGTCATGATTACCGTGCAGACAGAATAACGCCCTCCCCACAAAGACGGCCACGCCCTAATCCCCTGGAACCTGTGAGTATGTTACTTTACATGGCAAAAGGGAATTTGAAGATGTGATTAAGTTAAGGATTTGGGGATGGGGAGGTCATTTTGGATGATCTGGATGGGCCCAAGGCAATCACACAGATGCCTGCAGGAAGGCAGGGAGTCCAAGTCAGAGGGGAGAGGGGATGATGGAGACAGAGCTGGAATGATGCAGTCTGAAGCTGAAGGGAGGAGGCTGCACCTCCTTTACTCCAAAGGGGGTCCCTGGTCCTGCACAGTGTGATACAGGCTCCTGTGTGGATGGACAGGCAGACTGGTAGACCTCGGATGGTGATATTGGTAGAGGCCCTGTGGACAGAAAAGGTAAACTCATAGGTTGACTAAGTGTCAATTCCAGTCAAGATAAATCTCTGCTCCTTCCAGGGCGGAAGGAATCCAGAGCCATCACTTGCCACCGAGTGGCTATTGGGGCTCCTTGAGGGAAAAGGCCATATCGGGGGCTCAGCATGGGTTCCGTGGCTGGCAGGTTGGGTATTTGGCATTGGCAATGTCTAGATCAGCCTTGACGACGGGATCCCATGCACAGCCCCCATCCCTGCCACCATGGCTACCCCGTTTAAATGACAGTTATGGGCACCGCGGTGGCTGATAGCAGGGCGGCTGTCATCTGGCTGAGCCATTCTGTCTGCTTGGTTGTTTAGTGCCTCTTCTGAGGGAGACTCTCTCTGATGGGCATTAACACGCAACAGGAGGATTTTCACACTTCATCCCAATTCTCTTAAATCCACACACGTTTCTTCTCTAGAACTTCTTCTTCCCAGTCTTCCAATTTTTCCTTTTCCTGGCTCCTGGACAACCAGTCCAGCCATTTACACCACTCATGAGTCCGTCCATATTCCAACCTTGGGCCACTTCTCTTTCTGAGTTATGTGGATGAGCAGGTCACTGCTCAAAGCTCTGTCCATTGGGAGAATTTCCCCTCACCACTGTTTCTCAGGACTAACCCTGGGTGGGACCATTTGTAGCTTGTATTCACACGTTACACTAACCCATCTGTGAACTTTTTCCCTCCTCTGCCGGTTGGTTATAAGGGACTGTCCATATGACACAGGTGAGAGCTGGGGGAGGAGCCAGTGAAACAGCAGCAGATGACGTGGGCATCTGGGTTACCTGCTTGTGCAGTTTGCTTGTGCCCTCTGGCCATGCTGGGCCCACCCAAACTGATGGCTCAGTCGGTGATGGGCAGTTCCGGCTGCATGATGTCCCATGATCAGGGACTCCGTCTCTGTCAGGGAACAGGGCACAGTATCATTTGAGGACCTATTTTTGGAAGGTGTATAACTTTCCACCGCAGATGGCATAGCCTTGCTCCAGAACTTCAGTGGTCTACACTGAGATTCTCCTATTGGAGTTTGCCATAAAATCTACACAGCATTTTTCCCACCATGGAGAGCTCCAATACCACAGGGTCTATTGGATCGCATGGCCCAAGCAGCAGGGCTTCTTGCACAGCAGCCTGGATCTACTGCAAACCGCTTTCCTGTGCTGGTCCTCACTCAAACCTGGCAGCTTTTCATGTCATCCGACAGATAAGTTGGAACACAGGTAGAATATGCTGCCTCTAGAACCTGAAGAAGCCTACCAGGCATCTGTCTTAGTAGTGAGAAGTTGAGATGCAATAATTATTTGTCCTTTCCTTTAGAAGAAATGTCCTGAATGCCCTGGACCAGGACCATACTGTACCCTAAAACTTCGCTAGTGTGGCACCTGAATCTTCTAGAATTACCTCCCACCCTCTGGAGCACATGTTGATCCAAGGCTTCTGATGTGTCTGCTACTTCTTGCTCATCTGGTCTGATTAACACAATGTCATCAATCTAGTAGACTAATGCAGTGCTCTGCAGGATGTCCAGATGGCCCAGTGTCTTTGGACAATATTTAGACAGAGGGTGGAGGAATTAACATAGCCCCGGAGGTAAGACAGTAAAGATACACCGCTGCTCCTTCCAAGTGAATGCAAATGCTCCTGCTGGTTCCCCAGTCACCAGATCGGTGGTCATTTATCATTTCCTGGAGGCCATATTAACCTGTCCTAGCGAAGAATACACATCTGGTGTCGTGGTTGCAATAGGGGCTACTATTT
Source organism: Lepilemur ruficaudatus (assembly GCA_963574885.1). Lineage (NCBI taxonomy): Eukaryota > Metazoa > Chordata > Mammalia > Primates > Lepilemuridae > Lepilemur > Lepilemur ruficaudatus. The sequence continues at coordinate 190,593 of CAUYRT010060527.1, forward strand.
GGTTAAGTTTGCAGTGGTCCAGTGTCATCCTTCAGGATCTGCATGGCTTTTGTAGGCGCCAGACTGGTGAACTAAATGGAAGTGTGATGGGGACCACCATCCCTGAATCCTTCAGAACTTTTAAAGTGGCAAACTAATGCCATCCCCACCCTGGGATACAATATTATTTTTTCTCTACTATCTTGATCAGGTTGAGGGAGGAAGTTTCAGATTTTGTTCCACAGGGTAAGGAACCAATGTGGGTGTTCTGCCAACTTCCAAGTACAGACATTGCAGTTATAAATTTAGAAACCAGAAAAATGATCTGAGTATGTCCATGGACCCAGTGAACCCATTGTAAGCAGGACCTGGCTCCCACCTGCCCCACCCTAACAGAGGGCCCATGATGACACTTTGAGTCCCTGAGTATCAGTGTCAGCTCATGCCCTGAGTCTAGCAGTCCTCAATATCTTTACGAATGCCCTCTGCACCCAGTGCACAGTTACTCCGGTCAGTGGTCATGGGTCTCCTTGGTGAAAGGGCGAGGGATGTCCTTATCATATACATTTGCCGTGGTGTGGCAGGCGCTTTCCTCCTGGGCACCCAGCATCTTCTTTAGCCAGTGGGCTCTAGGTCTGAAAACTGGCTCAGGATTAGACACTGGTCCAGAAATCATGACTTTTTATTGGGATGGCTGTTATCAGACTCCCAGTCATTCATTACTAATTTCCTTTCATTGTACAGATTAAGAAATACCTTTGTGCATTGCCCATCTACCTTGTCTCTAGGGGCACCATTTTCTCTTCACCAGCTCCGGTTGGCTACACTCCTTCGGGGTGCAGTCCCCTCCCTCCTGTAGCAGGCCCTACACACCCTTGCCTGAGTGTGCTGTCATTGAACCCCAGCAGTTGGCCCGGGGGCCAGGAGGAGAGGCAGGAGCACCTCCCAAGGGGGGCACATGCTGCCTGGTGAGGCAGAGGCCTCTGCGTTGCCTTCAAGCACTTGCTACTTCTTCAGGCCAGAAGGTTGAGGGCAGCTGGACACTGAACACTTCCTCTGTATCAATCCAGATGTTGCCCTCTCATATCTCAGGGTCCCACTTGATAGAAACTCCATTTCTGAAGCTCTCTACTCTACGCTTAGGAGCTCTCCGAGGAGAAGTCATGAAGCTCATCTTCACCTCTTTCTGCCTTCTGGCCTCGGAGGAGCCGCCAAAAAGGCCCTCTGGTGTTCACTATTAGTCTCCAATTGCTAATAAAACACCCTCAGCCTTTTCTAGTCTATCTCCAAAGCATCTATTGCCCCAGCCAAAGGTATTCAATTCTATCATCCTTAGAATTACTGCTACCCCATACCTGTCAAACCCCTGACGTCCAAGCCACCCTCTCCTACTCAGAAGCCATTTCAGTTCACCACTAACTAAAGGCTAGTAATTCATTGCTACAGTTCTCCAGCAATGACTGGTGTTCCACACACCAACAGGGATGGGGCCTTCATTGCCAGTCAAGCAGTGGGTAATCCAGCTTCAAATCCCTGTTTTAAAGTGTGCTGCCTGGATTACTCATGGCACCGGAAGCCACCCATCAGGTTCCCTGGGAACCAGACTCGGAGACAGAGATTCGCTTGCAGGAGGTTTAGTGGCGGATGCTCTTAGCATCAGCATCGTCAAGGGAGCGAAGGGAGCATGCTGGGAGGAGCTGGCCTGCGACACAGACAAAGCCTTAGCCAAGCCACGGGGAGCCCTGGAGGCTTAGCCCTACAGTGTCACCCGGATTGGGGCAAGGCACTGGGCCTTTCTACCCCTGTATCAACCAGTCATTGGATGGGGCCTGTCCCAGGAAGCAGGCATGACCTTGAGCAAGATGTCTCTTTTAAACCAAGAGCCATCCTGGGGTGTTTGGGGTGGGGGCGGTACCAGCTGTGAGCTCTCAGCTGTCGACTCTCTTAGCAGCTGAAGGGTGTCTGGGTGACACTACAGCATTCACCACAGCACACTTGTTCTCACGTGAAAAGATGTGTAAGGGTCCAAAAAGAACAGAACATATTCTGCATGTTTTACAGATTTACAGTGTTGATTGGTATTGCCAAATGTCTCCCCCAAAAGCTTGAATCAATTTATAATATCAGCAGTGTTTGAAAATGCCTCTTTCCCAACCTTTTAGCCAACTTTTAGTATTCAACCTTTGCAAACTGTCAATGCGACAGGGGAGAAATACACTTTATTGTTCTAATTTTCATTTCTTTTATTATTAGAGAGGTTGATCGTCTTTTTGAATATTATTCAGGTTTTCCCCTTCTTCCCCCATCATTGGTTTGTAAGAGCTCCTTTTATCTTATGGATAGTAAATTTATCCATGCTATATTTTTTCCTGATTGAAGCTTGTCTTTCAACTTTATTTGCAATGTATTTTACTATAAAATCTGTAAAACCTCAAACTGCCTATCTTTTCCATTATGGTTTTTGGGTTTCATTTGCTACTTATAAAGGCTTCATCCTTATAAAATATTCTTCATAGTTTTTTCAAATATTTTTATGGTTTTGATTTTTATATTTAAATTTCATCCCATCTGGAATTTATTTGGGTGGAAAAGTATGAATCCATCTTTATTTTTTCCTCCGGTGGCCAGCCAGTTGCCCTACACCATTTATTAAATAATAACTTTCTCCCCTCTGATTGGAAATATCTCTTCTAGCATACTAATCTCCCATGTTAATTTGGACTTTCTGCTGTATTCTATTGACCTATTTTTCATCCCATATTAAAGCATCTTAATTATTCTATCTTTGTAATATGTATCAACATCTGCCAGTGCAACTTCTCTTTTTCTTATTTTTTTCTCAGATATTTATTCTCTCCTATTTATTATTCCAGACAAAATTTAGGACCATATCATCAAGCTCCAAAAATAACCACACTGTAATTTTGGCTGGGATTGGGTTTTTTTTAAATGAGTTTTAGAAGAATTGACATTTGTATAATTTTGAGTCTGTCTAGAAAAGGACAAGATACATCTCTATTTGCATAAATCCTCTTGTCTGTACTCAAGGGAGTTATACAGGTTTTATAGGAACCTGCACATTTCCTATCGATTTTATTCCTAGATATTTTATTTTTCTCTTGTTGCCTTTGTGAACAGACTATTTCCATTATAGTGTTATTGCTGCTACATAAAAATGCTACCAATTTTTTTATATTTACTTTGTAACTAGACACTATACTGAACTGTCTTATTGTTTATAATGGGGTTTAATTATCTTTCCAGATAGAGGACAATAATCTTCTTGCCTCCCAGATCTGTATTTCAGAAAGATTATTCTTCCGGAAATATTGGAATGGGAGAGGTTGGAGGCACAGAGTGAGGTGTGAGCTCCCGCTGGCTTGTCATACCAAATATTTTTTCTTTCTGGTAATCTATGTTGGAATTCAAAACTTTCAGGTTAATTGACAAGAATCTAGAAGTATTGCCTTTTGAACTGGCGGTGAAGGAACATAAATCTTCAATTCCTTGAGATGTAATATTATCATGATTTACTCTCTGACACTGTATTAAAGGACATCAATCGGTGTCCGTAAAGGATAATAATATGAATAAAAGCCAACACTGAAGCAGCACTGGCTGTGTGCTGGACATTGGCCTGGGCACTTTCCATACATTCTCTCATCTAATACTCAAGGAATTCCTTTGAGGTAAATACTATCATTATCCTCAGATGAAGAAGAAACTGAGGCACAGAACAATAGAGCAACTTGCCCAAGGTCACATAGCTTTTAGTTGGTAGAGCCAGGATTGGAACCCCTTAATGGCTCCGTTGCCCAGAGCCACTGAGGTAATAACTCAGCAGAAATCTGTTCTTTACCTGAAGCTCTGAATCCCAAACCTGGATTAACCACAGGATTTGCCCATTCTTGCGTCTCCTTTGACTCAGCCACCACGGGAGGTTGGGGACCCTTAGGCTTCCAGGCAGCCCCAGGATATTGGATCCTCAGGGCAGGGCATTTTGTGCAGGCTCCAAGTATAGAGTCAGGAGATGAGTTTCAGGGTAGAGACCAGACGCTGACTTGGTATGACCAGCCCTGGAGGATCTCTGGTTTTCAAATGCGAATTTTCTCTCATTTCATTATACTGCGGTGGATGGTTGGAGTTTTCTCCCTCTTTTGAAAATTGTTTTTAGTTTTTGGCCCTGACCCCCCACTCCCATGTGGCTCTCAGGTCCATCAGCCACATGGGAGTGGGTGGAGGAGGCTCCTGGCCTGTGTCAGCCAGTTCATGGGCAGGTTTCCAGGCCACTGAGGCACCAGGGCAGAGCTACTCGCTCAGAAAAACCCTGAAATACCTCTCAGCAGCCCCTGGACCAACCAACATGCCCGGGATCAGGTGAACTGGCCAGCAGACCTAGGCACCAAAAGCCCTGGGAAATCAAAGATGGCCTCACTGGTGACATTTGGGGCATTTCCAAATTAATTTTGTATTAATAGTAATAATATTAACACATTCATTTAACAAGTCTTTACCTGGGCCTTATTATGTGTGGGAAATACAATGATAAACAAAACAGATAGGTTCTTGCCTTCCAGGAACTTGCATTTTAGGCACTAACAAGTAAACAAATAAATGGACAGCATTTCAAACAGTTGGAACTGCTAGGAATAAAGATAAAATAAGATAAAGGGATAGAAAGTGAGGGGTGGCTAGGTGTGACATAATGCAAGTGGCCAGGCGGCTTCTCTCAAAGCGGAAATTATAGTTATACCGGATGTTAGGAAGGAGCCATGGGGGTGAGGTGCGGAGGGCTGGGCATGGCAGAAGGTGCAAAGCCTGGGGCTGGAAATGCGTTCCTGGGCCTGGGAAAAGGCCCGTGTGGTTGGAATCGAGAGAGCAAGAAAGAGCGGGAGGGATGCAGTCAGAAGAGTTGGAGGCCCCGAGAAGGACTTGGGTTTTATCCCAGCCCTGATGGGAATTTGCTGGAGGGTTCTGAACTGGGGGGAGTCACATGATCATATTTATGTTTTTAGGGGGTGGACTGTGGGCGTCAGGGGCAAAGGGGAGACCGTTAGGATCAGTGCATGGATCCCAGGGGGCGATGATGGCAGACTGGAGGGAGAGAGAGTGGAGGGAAGACAGACGGGGCCACCCGGCATAGCCTCAGGCAGTGGTGCCATCTGCAAACAGACTAGCCCTTGGGGTAAGGAAAGTGCTCCATCAAAGGTGACTCCTGGTTTTTGGATAGACCAACACTTGACAAATGGTGAGGCTGTTTTTCAAGTTGAGAAATACAGAGGATGGAACAGGTTTTTGGAGGGAGGAAATAAAAAGTTCGAGAATAGTAACAATATATTTTATATTTTATATATATTTTTAAATATATATTTAATTGAACACAATGTGCTTTGCGTTTTCTTATATTCTCTCCATTAATTTATCAATAATACAGTGAAATGGGTACTTTCATTTCCATTTCCCATATAATGAAAGAGTCTTAGCGAGGGGAGGTGACACGTAGCTTATTAAGGACAGACCTGGGATTCAAACCCAGGGCTGCCTGCTCTTAACTGTTAAGGCTCCATTGTAGCTTTAGAATGAAACCTTTATAAATGATAGGATTTTAAAAAAACATTGTGGGTAGATTTTTCTATTTGTTAACAACTTCTGATCACTTGGATAAATGATTTAACATTTCTTTAAAAAACCAAAATGATGGCTAAAAATAAATAAAATGAATAATAAGTTTATATGGATGTCAAAATCCTCCAGTAAGGACAGACGTTAGACATGCTGGTTGTTAGGCAGGCTGTCCATTAAGCACACGGACCCAGGTGAAGGCATTGCTGCCCTCCAGTGGGTTGGGCTCAGATCCTTAGCACATCCTGCAAGGCCCTGTCTGGTCTAGCTCCCCATCCATCCTCCATGGTTTTCCAGCCCCTTCCCTGTGATCCTCCCCCTACTCCATATCCTCCCACTGACTAGACTTCATCCATTTCCTCCAAAGCCCCATGCCCATCAACCCAGGGTCCTCACTCTTTTTTCATTTCCCTTGGTTAACTCCTACTCACGTGACAGAACAGAGGTCAAGTGTCACCTCCTCTAGGAAGTCTTCCCAGACTTGCCCGTCCAGTTCTTTGTTTCAGGCCTCACAGGATAATGCTCCTCTTCTTTTCAGCACTTCTCTTAGTTCATAATTCCCCCCATCAGTGGGATTTCTCCCCACTTCTCCCACTAGGAAAGCAGGGGCTTTGTTCACTTTGGCTCAGCACGGTGCCCCAGGTCTTAGCTCAGAGCTGGCCCTGAGTAGGAACTCAGTCACTGGCGAGTGAATGAATCACTCTTGCCTGTTGCCTGGGTGTCCTTAGGGGAGGTGCCTGGTTGAGACACAGTTCTGCCCGGGTTCCACCTGGCACTCTTCCCCGGGAGAACCCTGCTGGTCTCATCCTGCCAGACCCTTCGTTCTGGGTCATCTGCTTTCTGGGCCTCGGTGCTGCAGCAAGAGAGGGAGGACCTGGGCGGGGAGGGGGAGGGGAAGGGAAGGCGAAGGCCCTTTCATGGAGGTGCCATGGGAGGGGCCCTGGGTCTCAGTGTGGCAGGCAGTCAGTGAGCCCAGCCGGCTCAGTCCTGCTATCCAGAAACACCGCCCACCTCGGGACCCCAGATGACTAACAGCCCTGCTGGGTTGGGGTGTGCTTTCTATTAGGGAAGATGCTGAATTAGACAGAGGCCTCCCTGCTTCCCAGCCTCCATCCTCACCTCGGGTCCCTTACAGGAAGGTTTCATTTCCAGGCACAAGCTGAGGTTGAGTGGGGAGAGAGGCTCCACAGTCCAAATATTTGTAAACGAAGCTGTTTTCCCAAGCAAAGCAGAACCAGATGCCGCTGCCCTGCAGTGGAGGCCAGGCCTTGGTGCTGGGAGGCCGGACCATAGGGAGGCCAGGAGGAGGCCAGCCAGGGCTGGCAATGTGGGGTGCTGGAAAGCTGGGTGCTTGTTAGATGTTTCTACGCAGTGGTGATAGGAATAGTTGCAGCATTCAGCAGGTGGCTGTCCCACCGGCTATCATCTGCTGAAATTCTCCTGGGGATGTCTTACCTGCCAAGAAAAACTGCCCTCAAAGCTAGGTCTCCAAGGATCCCATATTTATTGATGATAAAATTTATGCCCAGTGCTACCTACCTCATGAATGAAAAACGGGAAAGGGGGAGTCTTCAGCAGGGTTTTTTGAAATTAAATCAAAAGTCTAGACTCAGGAAGGTGGCCCTTGGGGCCCTGGACCCTGGAGAGACCCTGAGTGGATGGGGATGAAGACTGGCCTCAGGCCTGAATGTGCTACTCTGCAAAACCACAGAAGGTTCAGCAGACGGCAGAACTTCTTGGTGAAGGTTTTGAGGGATAGGATCTCTCTCCATGCCTTTTGCTATGTCACATACATATTGTGTGATAATGAATTTGGCTGGCCTGGTCTCCAGCTCCTGAAAAGTAACCTCTAAATCCTTGGAACTTCCCCAGGGATAGGAGGGTCTTCGCTCTTCGTGGTGGCCCCTCAGACCACACCTGATAGTTTATGCTGCAAGGTGACTTGTAGTGGTGCCCTGGGTGGTTTGGACTCATAGGATTGCTCAGGATGGGTCTGGCCACACCAGGAAGACCCACCATGTGATTAGAGGGTTGGGGCTTTGAACCATGTGACACCAGCCCAAGCCCTGGGGAGGGAAGGAGGATTGAAGATTGAGTTCAGTCCCATGGACTGTGATTGACAATCACACCTGTGCAGTGAGTAAAGCCTCGATAAAAACTGTGGACACTGAAACTCTGCTGAATCTCCCTGGTTGGTGATAGGCATTGCCTATTGTCATACATTTGTGCCAGGAGGACAACATGTTCACAGGATCTGTGGGGGCTTCCCATTTGGAACAGTTCTAGGTATCTCTTCTGATTTGTATGCTCTTGCTATAACAAAACTGTAATTGTAATTATAGCACTTTACTGGGTTCTGTGAGTCTTTCTAAGGCATTACCAAGCCCAAGGGGGTCAATGGGTATCTCTGAGTTCGCAGCTGGTTGGCCCAAAGTAAAAGATGGCCAGGGGACTTCCCAATTTGTGGTTGGTGTCTGAAGTGAGAGCATTTTGTGGGGGACTGTGCCCTTACTTATAGTCCGGCCTAACTCTGAGTCTATGTGGATGTAGATATTGATCAACATACACATGCTCATTGAAATATGCATATTTGCAAAGATGAGATTGTGCTACATGTCCTATTTTATAAGATACCTTGTTCACTTGACTATTGTTGCCGATGTTTTTTCAAAGATTTAGCCTAAATTCCAGGTTCCTCCAGTAACCCAGCCAGAATTCTAGAATTGCGCTTGCTTTCTCAAGCTCCGGGCAGGTAGGACGGCCCAGCCTCAGCTTCCCACCCTTATCTGGTTCCCATTCCCGCCTCTGACCCTTTGTTTCCAACGTCATTTCAGAGACCTGGTTGGCTTAGCAAGGCTGCAGGTGGGAGAGAGACCGGGCCTGTGGCAAGCCCTCCGGAGCCTGGGCTGTGGCACAGGGCAGGAATCTGGGACAGACCAAGACACCAATGTGGGCTGAAGCAACGGCCCCACCCAGTCTCCAGCCCTTCCTCCACTGCAGTTGCCGGTGCAGCCCTGGCTCCAGGCACACCGGGCCCCCCACCCGCCACTGCTTCTCCTCTGCTGGCCATATGCAGGGCAGAGGACAATGTGAAGGACCCCAGGAAGAACCCCACAGGGAAAAAGGCCACCACCTTTGACATTAGACATTTATTCCTCTGGGCCTTGAAGACGTTTGATTTCCCACAGCTCCCACTTCATAGCCTAGTTTTTCTGGGGTGGAAGCTTCCTAAATGATTGCAATGAGCACATTGTCAGCAGCTGGCTTCTCGGCCCCCTCCAACAGGGAAGGGGCAGCGGGTGTGCCAGGAACAAACTTGTCTTCACCCGCTCCCCACCTGGGCACACAGGATGTCTTGGCAGAGACAATGCGGTGTTTTAGAGTCTGCCTGGCCTGGGTTTGAGTACAGGCTCTGCCCCTCCCAGCTCTGTGGCCTTGGGCAATTCCGTCACTTCATTGCTCTGAGCCTGTCCCCTCATCTGCAAAGCAGGGATGACACTAACACCTGTCTCCTTGGATTGGCACAAAACTCCAGAACAGTTCCAGTCCTCACTCAGTCTTCCCTGGTCTGCCCGATCCCAGGGAGGCACAGAGACACGCAGTTACCGAAAGTCACCCCACCCTCCCTCTTGGACCCAGAATGAATGGTGGCTCTGGGCAGCCAGCTTTGTCTGCCAAGGTCCCCTGGCCCCAGGCGTCTACCCAGTTTGGGTCCCATGGAGACACGGAGACCTTGTCATCCCAGCACGGGTTTACATTCTTCCTCATTGTTGGCGTCTGGAAAACTCACCCCTGCTCTTTCTTCTCCTTAGGAGACAAGAACAACACAGCCAGACTCCTCTCCTAGGGGACAGCGCTGTGTCCACCACGCAGGAATGGCGGGGGTGGGGCGGGGGAGGTTTGCCACCCCTCCGCTCATGCTAACCACAACTGGACTGCCCCGCTGATGTCTCCTCCTCCGGCTGGGGGGCCTGGCTGGGCGGAGGTCCTGGGAAAACTTCCCAGACTGAGCTGAGGAGCCAGCAGACATTGCCCCGGGGCCTTGGCAGGGGCCTGGGCCCAGGATGCTTTTCCTCGGCTCAGCCACTGGTGAGGATGTGCTGACATGACGTCTGGTGGCTTGGCGCTGCCTTGACGGGGGCTGCACTTTGCAGGTGACACTCTACTTTGTGGCTCTGTGTTTCCATAGGCGAGGCTGCCCTGGCCAAGGGAACGATGGCCAGAGAGTTCCGTGCACAGGGATGGGGCGAGGGTGTTGCTCCAGGCTTAGAAGAGGACCAAAGTCTCCAGGCCTGGCTCTGCCTGCAGGAAACCACTGGCTGATTTTTGAGACAATTGGGAGAATTTGACTATGAACTGAGTGTTTAATAATACCAAAGAATTATTGCTAATTTAGTAAAATATGATAGTATTGTGCTCATAAAAAACTGTATATTTTAGAGATATATAGAGAAGTGTACAGAAGTGAAATGACATAGAAATGTCCAGAATTTGCTTTAAAATGTCTGAGGATGGGCTGAAGAAGGAAAACGAAAAGAAAAAAGGAGGATAGATGAGGCCAGCATAGCGAAGGCTGATAAATGTTGAATCTCAGTGACGGGTACATGGAGCTCCATTATGTTGCTTTTTTCTACTTTTGTGTCTATTTGAAACTTCCCATGACAAAAATTTTAAAAGTAGAAAAGTCCCCCAGAAGGGAGTGGTGGGAGCCTGCAGGTTGGTCGTGCTCAGTGGAACGTAAAGTTGGAGAGATGCCTGCAGCCTCAAGCAAGAAAATCTTCTGGATTTTTCCATGATGGTCCAGCTGGTCATTTGGACATTCTGAATCAGAGGATCCCTCTGCTTGCAGCCCCTAAAACTGCAGACCCACTAAATAACAACCCTCCCTTCTCACCTCCCTCAGCGCCAGTAGCCTTTATTCTGCTTCCTGCCTGAGTTTGCCCATCTTTGGTACTTTATCTGAATGGAATCATACAACGTTTGACCTCCTGTATCTGGCTTATTTCACTTAGCGTACTGTTTCCAAGGTGCATCTCTGTCAAAGCATGCATCAAAGTTTTATTCCTTTTTATGGCTGAAAACTGTTCCATTGTATGGATATACCACATTGTGTGTATTCTCCATTAGGTCATGCCCGCCTTTTCGCTGCTGTAAATAACGCTGCCATAAACTCTTGTGTCAGCAGCTGTGCTCTTTTAAAAAATCTTTTACAATTGTACATATTTATGGGATACAAAGTGATATTTTGATACACATACACAATGTGTAATGATCAAAACAGGGTAATTAGCATATCCACCACCTCCAACATCATTTCTTTGTGTTGGCTTACCTCACGTAACACAACGTCCCCCAGCCTCATCCTGGGTAAATACCCAGAAGTGGGATTGCGAGATCCTATGGTAGTTCTATTTTTAGTTTTTTGGGGAACCTCCATATTGTTTTCCGTAATAGCTTTACCAATTTACATTCTGCCAACAGTGTGTAAAAGTTCCTTTCTCTCCTCATTCTCACCGCTTTTGTTATTTTTTGTCTTTTTGAAGATAGCCATTCTAACTGGGGTACAGTGATATCTCACTGTGGTTTTGATTTGCATGTCCCTGGTGATTAGTGATGTTGAACATTTTTTCATATACTTGTTGGCCATTTGTGTGTCTTTTGAGAAATGTCTATTCAGATCCTTTGCCCATTTTTTAATCAAATTATTTGGTTTTTTGCTGTTGGGTTGTTTGAGTTCCTTGTATGTTCTGGATATTGGGCCTTTGTCAGATGAATAGTTTGCAAACATTTTCCCCATTCTATAGGTTGTCTCTTCACCCTGTTGATTGTTTCCTTTGCTGTGCAGAAGCTCTTTAGTTTGATGTAGTACCATTTGTCTAACTGTTTTTTGTTTTTTTCTGAATCACTGAAAAACATTTTTCAGGCTGGCAGCTTACAGAGGACCCTAATATAATATAGGTACAAAGGGAGCTGTTGTGTTGGAACTGAAACTGGATTCCTCCCACAATCTCGCCTTACCCTGGGCAGCTCCAGGGACCTGAAACACCTCCCTGAACTCTCTGGAAAACCTTGAGTTGGGCCCAGCCCCTTGATAGGCAGCTTCCTGGTAAATGTGGTGCCAGCTTGATCCCCACCCCCACCCCACAAACCTGCTCTCCCCACAGCAGCAAAAGCACATCACCATCCAGCCAGCTGCCCGAGCCCCGACACTTAATCCACTCTCGTTCCATGCCCTCTTCCACCAATGCCACCAGCTCCTAGAGCACAGCCTGATTCTGTCCTGTTCCCCGCCCTAGCCAGAGCCGTCATCCTCTCTGGCTGGAACTGGATAGACCTCGGGGATCTCCCTGCTTCCTCCCACTGTCCCCTACAACTCACTGTCCTCCCACTCCTGGAGTGGGCTTCCGGAAACACAAGTCAGATCACACCACACCTCTGCTGACAACTCTTTGGTGACTTCCCGTTGCACTTAGAACCCAGTCCAGGCTCCCCCTTGCCCCATCCCAACTTCTAAGGCTCCATCTACACATCCCGGCCACTGTGCTCCCACCAACACCATCTGGTGCTGCCCTCCCCTGTCTACATCCACCTGTCCCTTCTGTCCTCCTCCCTTGCTCCCTGCTCAGGGACTTTGCAATGGGGTGTCTTCTGTGCTCACAACACTCTCCACCTGGGTCTCCACCTGGCTCTCCACCAAGGCATCCACTTGGATGTCACCTCCTCCCAGAGGCTGGGCCTCCCTGACACCCGACTGTAGCAGCTGCCATCCCATAACCCTGCTTACTGACTTTGTCACTCATCACTGTCTGGAGTATGTGTTGTCTTTCTTAGTGTCCTTGTTCAGTGTCTTTTCCTCCCTTCTAGATATGAGGTAGATGCAGGAGCAGGGCGTCATCCCGTCTGCCATCCCACACCCATTTCTAGAATGGGGCCGGACACGAAAGCACTCAGTTGTGACCTAATAAGCAAACAACTGAATGCACAAGGTTGTGTGACCCAGGGTGGATCTGAAGTCGCCATGAGTTTTCTGTGGCTCACAGTGGGGACCAAGCTCTGCCAACACTTTCTCGTGGTCCAGGGTCTCACATAAACAATAAAAGCATGGACCATCTTCTGATGGATGGTCTCATGAATGACACTTTCTTGTCACCAACCTCAGCTTGGGGGTGTCTTGAACATAAGATGAATAGCACAGACATGGACCCCTTTCATGAGAGTGCCCACCCCAAACACAGGGCTCTGGGACTCCCCAAGGGAAATCAGTGTACCCGGAAAATGGTCTCTGCTCCTAGCAGTTCCAGGAAATCTCAGGGCTTCCCAACATGTGGTGTCTTCTGCTCCAGGGAGGAGGACGATGTTTCAGAGACAGCGCCTTCCTGTCTTGTGGTCAGGCTATTCTTGTGCCTTTCTCCCCGGTGCCGACAGCCGCCACCTCTCCCAGTGGTGCCAGGCCTCTGGAACCTCACTCAGTGGGTGGTGAGGGCTCCTGCAGCCTCCACGCCCACCTGGCCCCTGGCAGGCATTTCGGGGGAGACGCCACGCATGTGGCATTGGGGGATTCCTCTCTGGTGTCATCCAGCTCTTCCTCCTCCTGCCAAACAAAAGCATCCTGCTAGAAGTAGGACAAGATCCTATTTCTAATTGTGGAACAAACAACAGACCAAGCCCTTTCTACCCCAGGGAGAAGCTGGGCTGCCCAGGACCTCTGCCTGATTTGTTTGGTTTTTCCCAGGCTTAGAGCAGAGCAGGAGGTGGTGGTGGAAGATTCCCACCTCCTCGAAGAGTCGGAAGAGTCAGCGTCTGGCCTCGGGTGGGCCTTCTTCTCTACCCACCCTTCGCTGCCTGTGTTACCTTGCCACTGCCTTCCTCCCTCCCTCTCTCCTCTGCAGCTTCCAGACTGACGGTTTCCTACCCGCTGCTGCCCTCTGCTCTTCCGCCAACACCCAGTTTATCATGGCTGGACTCTTCCAGAAACCGGCAGTAGTTCCCGTTTCCCCTGCTCTGTTCGCTGAGTCAGCACGCACTACGTCAATATCACCGCACTCCTGTATCCTCTTCAGGGTGACCATCGACCATCGTCACGTAGTTGCGACATGCCAGGCACTGTGCTAAGACTATGTGTTTCATCTCATTTGCTTCTTGTGAAGTAGTTATCATTCTTCTCTCCATTTCACAGGTGAGCAGACTGAGCTCAGAGAGGTTGAGCGACTTGTCCAGGGTCACACAGCTGACCCTGGGGCAGAGCTGGGAGGCACTCACCTGATGCCAGAGTTCTGCTCAGCCCCCAGGCCGTATAGCTTCGAGTGACAGAGGGTTTAGCAGATGAATTCTGAAGCCATGCTGCGAGAGGTGTTCCTCCTGGTCCCAGGCCTGCCACTTGTGACTTTTGCCAAGTGACTTGACCTCTCTAAGCCTCAGTTTGCTCATCTGTGACACGAGGATAACAATAGCACCTATCTCCCAGGGGCTGTGAGGATTAAAGGAGCGTGTCATGCAAAGTATGTAAAATGTTTAGGATGGTGACTGGCAAGCTCTCCATAACAGGTACAGATAGTGCAATAAGGCACAGCCCCACCCTCGGGAGCTTCTAGTCTTAGGGGAAAGATTGTCACAGCTCAGGATGATAAATCACAACAAGGAAAAGAACAGGGCACCACAGGCATACACGGCAGGGACAGCTACCCAGACATTTGAGGCAATGCCTAAGCCGGTGTTGGTTTGGGTTTTTTTTTTTTTTAACTTTTCTATTTTGGAATAATTTTAGATTTATAAACAATTTGTAGAGATAGTACAGAGAGCTTCCGTGTACGCTTCCTCCAGCATCTTCAAACATGAACATCTCACACGACCAGGCTATATTTGCCAAAACTAAGAAATTAACACTGGTATGATACTATTCACTAAATGACAGTTTTTATTCAGATTTCGCCAGTCTTCCCACTGTGGGACACAGTCCAGGACACCACGTTGCATTTAACCAGCCTAGTTTTGAACGATGAATAGGAGTTTGCCAGGACACAGCTCCGGGCCTTGGAGCTTCTGGGCGGGACAGAGCAGATAGGAGGGCTGCCTCAGCTTTTGGGCACGTGCTGGAAGAACATGCGAGTTCCCCAAAGATAAGACAAAGGCAATGGGACCACAGGAGACGTAACTCACGCTAGCTGTTCCAGGCAGACTCCCTCTCGCCGTGTCCCATGGAAAGGGTATGGGAAGAGGCAAAAGTCATGAATCAAGGCCACCTCCCAGGGCCTGTCTCCTACCCTGAGGGCCTGGGTGAGGGATCAGCCCACAGGCACGCTCGAGCAGGGAATACAGCACACCTCTCTAGCCTGGCATTGGGCCCTGGCCCTCTGTCCTTTGTGCTGTCAGACAAGGTGAACTGTGGCTGACCACCCACTGCAAAAGCCTGGGTTGATTCCTTGGTCTTGGGAGGTGTGAGCAGCATTCAAGAGGAGGGTGGCCAGTGGGTGGGCAGCGGTGGCATCTGCAGAGAGCAGAGGCCCCTTGGCAGGAGCAAATTCCTGCTCTAGCTCCATCTCTGGCTCACTTTTCCGACCTTGGCCTTCCCCCACCATGGGCGTGGTGAGCTACAGAGTGTGCAGGTTTGACTGGGTCAGCTTTGGGCTTAGGTCTGCCCCCGCCTTTATGTGTGTGACCCGCTAGGGCTTCCTGGGTCTCCTCTTCAGGGCTGAAGCCACAGCTATAAAAGTGTATTGCTGGCTTCATCTTCCCTGGCTGGCAGACCAGGGCGGGGGACTAGGGATCCTGTGCTCAAGTGTCCTTTTATTCAACACAGATACATTGGACAGCTGCCCGGGCTAGGCACCGTGCCAGGCTCCGAAGATGCAGGGCTGGGCCCCTTGCAGAGTTCCCTTCTCTCGACAGCCTACCTTCAACAAGAATTACGAATGGTATAAAGATTCTTATGGCCCCGTACAGTTGCCTATTGCTGATGTAACAAATTACCACGAACTTAGTGACTTAAAGCAAGAAAAAATTATTATCTTGCAGTTTTGGAGATCAGAGCCCAAAATCAGTCTCACTGGGCTAAAGTCAAGGTGTTGCTGGAGCTGGTTTCTCCTGGAGGCTCCAAGGAAGAATCTGCTTCTGTGCCTTTGCCAGCTTCTAGAGGCTGCCCACATTCCTTAGCTCGTGGCCTCTTCCCCACCCTCAAAGCCAGCAACGTGGCATCTCTTCTCCTCTGACTCTGCTTCTGCTCCTACATCTTCTTTCTTTTTTATAAGGACCTCATGATTACAGTGGGTCCACCCAGATAACTCAGGATAATCTCCTCAAGATTCTTAGTCATATTTGCAAATGCCCCCTTGCCAGGTATGGTAACGTACTCACAGGTTCTCGGGATTAGAACATGGTCATCACTGGGTGGCCATTGTTCACCCTACACAGGCTCATTCTCAAAGCGATTAAGAGCTCAGGCTCTGAAGCCCACAGACCCCACAGAATCTATGCCCTGCCACTTCTCACTGCGTGACCTCCCATTACTTAATCTCTCTGTGCCTCAGTTTCCTGGTCTGTAAAATGAGGCTAATAAGTGAAGTCACCTGAAAGGCCGGTGTGGGAATTTAACAAGCTATCACACGGGGTCTAGACAGAAGTTGCCTTTGGCTGCTTTACGCAGAAAAGTAGCAGCCCGTAGAGTCACCAAGAAGGCTGGAAATCTAGGGTTAGAAAATGCCAGGAGAGACTGTGGCAGCCAGAAGCACAACCCAAGGCATGCTATGGAACCCACGCCACAAGGCTTCCCATGTACCACCTGCCGCCGTAAACACCTAACACCTGTTGCTGCCATCTGTGGCCCTGCCACCCCAGGGCACTTGCAGCTACAGGGCCACACTCCCCACCACTGCAAGGCTGGGGCCAGTCCTGGGCAGGAGCATCAGATTGGCCAGCTCTGGTCACATGCCCACTTCCTGGTTCCAAGGGCCCGTGGGAAATCAAGGATCTGGCATTCTCTGCTTCCTGGTGGAAGGTGGGCTCTTCGTCCTCTCCCGACATGAATCGTGGTGTAGGGAATTCCCCAAATGTAAAAGGGGTTCTGTCCCCAAATCGAGCATTCATTCGATGCCAGACATGATTATTATCAGGCTAGGCTCTGAACTGACGGTCGTGGTAAAATTGCACTCCTTCCCCAGAACTGCAGAGACGGCTGCGGTCCTTGCCAAACCCCGCCGGGACAGGTGCTCTTGCCCAGATGCCAGCTGAGCACTGAGAATGCCAGTGACTCCGGGTGGCCGTCTGGTCGGTGAGTCCCTGCTTGGACCAGCGCGCCCATGGAGCTGACGGACTCCATAAGCTTTCGTTGGGTGGAGGAAAAGAGAAACCAGGAGTGAGAACAAGCGTGCAGCGAGGAAAAGGCATCTGAAAGATGTTTTTAATGTGCGCCGGATTTTGCGGCCAAGCCGGGGGCCTCTGCCCGGCTTCCCGACACGTTCCTGCCTGAAGACAACTTGATGATTTGAAGGGAGCCGCGGTCAGATTGTATACCTGTCAACTGCCTCTCCGCGCTTGCTGGGGCACGGGGCTCTAATGAGGCCTGACACCTCAGGAATCTAGCAGGATGCAGAACAGCCGCAGAGGGCAGGGGAGCGGCAGGCGGGGACTGCTCTGGCCACTTGGCCCTGCCTGGAATGTGCCAGAGGAGTATGGGAGGGAGCCCAGTGGGCCTGGCTCCAGGTTCTGTCTTGGCCTCTTGCTGGTAGGATAATGAGACAGTCACATCAACTCTCTGAACCTCACTTCCCTCATCTGTAATATGGTTATTTATTTATTTATTTATTTGAGACAGGGTTCCACTCTGTCTCCCAGGCTACAGTGCAGTGGCATCATCATAGCTCACTGCAACCTCAAACTCCTTGGCTCAAGCGATCCTCCTGCCTCAGCCTCTGGAGTAGCTAGGGTTACAGGTGTGCACTACCAGGCCCAGCTAATTTTTCTATTTTTAGTAGAGATGGGGTCTCGCTCTTGCTCAGGCTGGTCTCGAACTCCTGAGCTCAAGCGTTTCTCCCACCTCGGCCTACCAGAGTGCTAGGATTACAGGCGTGAGCCACCATGCATGGCCTGTAAAATGGGTTTTAATATTCTCTCAAAGGCTTATTGGGGATTGCAGATAACATATGCAAAGTGCCTAACACAGCAGCTCAATAAATGCTGATGTTAAATGTTATCATCATTGTCAACATCCTAATCAACCTGGTTGATCCTATCTGCTTCAACTGCTTCTTGCAGGGTTTAGAATTCCACCATTCAAGCATTTATCCACCATTATTCTTTGGTGTATCTTCATGAGAACCTGCCGGGGGAATTTTTAGGCTGAGGGAGATTTCAGAGATGATTTTGGCCAACTTCGCCATCTTACTGTTGAGGAATGAAGGCTCAGAGACAGAAGGTGACTTGCCCAAGGTTGAACTGCTTAGTGGTAGAGGAGCTTCAGCAGCAAGGAGGGGAGAGAGAACATGGAGGTCCCAGGGTGCCCAGGGCAGAGGGGTGCAAGGAATCCCAGGCTGGATCCTGTTCCTGGAACTACTCCCATGACTCGAATCCCAGGCACATTAGGTAACTGCAGGGAACAGGAAAGAAGAGCCAGTGTCTGGAGGCATTCACTGTCACTCTGGGAAACACGGGTTGGGGTTGAGTGTTATCTGAGCCCCAGGGAGGGCACAGAGAGGAACAGAGATGGTCCAGGTACCTTAGTCCTGGTGCCCCAGTAGAGAAAACTGACACTTCCACAGCTAATCCTAGTCACATACTGGGAACAGCACGTGCAGGCCTGGGGCGGGAGACACCGAGCCTTCTTGGGGGTGGATGCTTCCACGGAGCTGGCGTCAGAGCCAGCCGGCCTTCACGTCATTCACATGGTGTGATTCTGGGGAAAGGGAGCAAAAAGAGTCACATCTGGTTAAGGGACCAATGGGGGCTTCATGAGGGAGACAGGATTTGCCCTGCGCCTTGCGGAGGAACAGGATTTCCACAGACAAAAGAGGAAGAGGGGCACATGTCGCAGCAGGCACAGCCTGGTGTTCCTGTACAGGGAAGGGAGTCCCCAAGAAGACCCCAGGGAAGGCCCGAGCAGAGCACAGCACCAACGTCGTCGCTGCTGCCTGAGCGCAGGAAACACCAGGGGCGGAGGACGTGTCCCGGGGCAGCACCTCCTTCCCCGGGACAGTCGGAATTCTGAGGCACTGTGGCAGCCCGACCTGCTGGCAGGTGGGCTCTGGTTCTCAGGGGCGGTGTCAGCTAAAAGGTACGGGCCAGCAGGACCTGTGGGGACATCTTGCCCTGGTGAGGAGGGACTGGCCTATTGCTGACACGTGTGTGAGTCACTCGCAGGGGGCTCTGCAGTTCCTCACTCTCGAGTGGCTGCCAAGTGCCCACCACGCCCTCCCACAGGGCGGGTTTGGTTCTGCAGAGGGAGCAGGATACGCAGGAGATCAGAGTCTAGAGACACGCAGATTTCCATTTGAGTCTCCACTCTGCCCCATTCCAGGTCAGAGACCTTGAGCCTCAGTTTTCTCATCTATGAACTGGGAATTATAACACCTCCTCCACGAGGTTGGTGTAAGATTAAACGAGATCCCAGATGTAACGTGGATTAAGCAAAGGCGTGTAAACTTCCCTGGCCCATTCTAGGCATTCTGTGAACACTCTCCTTTCCCCCTGACTTGCTGCGGCCTAAGCAGAGTCCTTGAGTTATCAGAGCCGCCTCATTTGTGGTCAAGGCAAGGTGCCAAGCTGGACAAAACCACCACCACTTTATCGCTCCTCGGTACTCAGCTCATGCCGGCCACGCGGGCGGCTCCCCGGCCCTCACCGAGCAGCATCTGAGGCAGA
Organism: Lepilemur ruficaudatus; assembly: GCA_963574885.1. Classification (NCBI taxonomy): domain Eukaryota; kingdom Metazoa; phylum Chordata; class Mammalia; order Primates; family Lepilemuridae; genus Lepilemur; species Lepilemur ruficaudatus. Next base: position 210,042 of record CAUYRT010060527.1, read on the forward strand.
ATTCTTCTTCCTGGGAAAACCAGGCTGATTGAAAGGACACGAGGTTTGGACCTTGAATAAAGTAAAATGGGATCCCGAGCTTCGGTCTATTAAATGTCAATTATTAGTGGCATCGCCAGGCTGCGCACCGGTGCTTCCCCCTGGGCCACTCCTGGTGGCAGTGGGAGCCCACACTCCTTGCCCACGGCCCTGCTTCTCCTGGAAGCGGAGAGGCTCCAGTTTCTCCCACATGCCTCCTTCCCAGGCCCAGCCACAGTGAAAGCATGCCCTCTAGGCTGGCTCTGTCTGGAGCATCCACCCTGTCTCAGGTGGCTTTTCCTCCTGGGGACACTTTTCTCTCCCCTAGACAAGCTTTCCCGCAGTGGCCGCACCTGGTCCTAAACACTGTCCATCTGCTTCTGCGTTGGGGTTTTTACTGTTAATTCCTTTGTGCCTACTTATTCCTCGGCAAATTTCTGCCATGCCACGCTGCCTCCACCAAGCCCTTCCCAGGCGGGAGAGGACCCTCATCCTCTCTGGCACTGGTCCTACCTCGGTCCTGCCAACGTACCTGCCCACCAACGCTTCCCAGAACACCTGCAGCTCTGCGGCAGCTGCATTCATCAGGTCTCTTGATTACAAGTGACGGAAACTCAGTTGGTTGCACTGAACACAAAAGAATAGAATAGAATAGAACAGAATAATTAGCTAATATAACTGGGAGCTATAGGGATGGGGACAGGATTGAATCCAGAGTTCAAAAATGCTAGCAGTAATTCATCCCTCCCTCCCTGCGCCCCACCTCTGACTCTCTGTGGGCCTCATCCTCGCCTGCTGCAAACGGGCTCCTTTACAGGATAAAGAGAAGGCCTTCAGGATTCCTAAACCTACAGCTCCCCAGGCTATCTGCTGCGGTAGGAATGAAGCCAGCTTCCTGCTCCCAGTGTCCCTACCAGGGAAGAACTCTGATTGGCCCTGTGTAGGGGGGGTGGGAGGGGTCACACGCTCTTCCCCTGACACAGCTGCAGCAGCCAGGAAGACGCGGGATGATTGGTCCAGCCCAGGTCAGTCTGTACCCCCTCTGGATGGCTTCTTACCCCAGAACAGAGTAGGGAGCAAACTTTGTGCCTAACAGGAAGAATAGTGTCCTTACACTAGGAGAGAGCCAAGGGTCATGCTGCAGGGAGCAGCAGGCGCAGCCAGGGTGCCCTTGAGTTAGCCCAGGAGGGTTTGGGCTCTGGGGCTACCCCCGGAGCTGGAGGGAGAGGCGTGACAAAGGCCCAATGGGAGGAGACAGAGTGGTGACCTCCACCTCTGCGCCAAAGGCGGGGCGGTAGGCCCCTGTGCAGCACTCCTAGCTTCCCCAGCAGGGGGGTGGGAGGGCCCAAACCAAAGATGAGCAGAGGAATCTGAGGAACGTGTGGGAGGCTGCTGGGTGGGGCCAGAGGCAGGGTGGGCAGTGGGCACCCTGCTGCCCACCAGGCCAGCCCCTAGTCTGCTCCCCACCTACCTCCCAGGAGCTCTGGCAAGAGTTCTGGCTGGCCAGAAGGTGGTGGATCTCATCTGCCCCTGCCATCAGCTCATTGTGTGATCCTGGGCCATCAGCAGCCTCAGTTTCCCTGCCATAAAATGACGAGGTTGGAACAGAAGCGGCCTCAGCTTTGCTTCTCCCCCTACGGTCAGCTCCGACTCCGCCACATCACCCAGGGACAAGGGCGTCCCGGATGGCCCTCCAGACCCAGGAATGTGCCCCGGGCCTCGGCCTCCCCCCAGCACCTCCCAAGGAAGCCGGGGAGCAGTTGGCAGGGGGGCTCAGGGTCCCCTCCCCTCCCCCGCCATCCCTGTCCGCTCCTGCCTCCCTCGCCTTCCTCTCCGGCTGCAAAGCACATGCAGATGTGGGGCTGTCGGCCGCAATCAGGGGGCTCAGGTGAGGAATGGGGCCTGGCAGCCCTTGGCTTGTACTCGTTTGCCTGAGCGCAATTTCCCCATAATTACACTTCCTCGCTTTTCAGCATCTGTGAAAGATCATCTCCTGACACAGCCGAGTCAGGCTCCGCGGCCAGGAGGCGCGGCCCTTCGCTCGGAATCATTTTCAACAGGAGGAGAAAACACATTCGCTCTTCTTGTTCTTTCTTCCCTGCAGGATCGGTGTCCCCAAGAGGCAAGCCCAGGGGCGTCTCGGCGCCTGTCACCGGCACCCTCTCACGCAGGCTGGCTGGCTCCGCCCACACCTCGGTGTCGCTGACAGCATCACCCACCCACCATCCGGCCTGCCCACTCTGTTGATCGCTCTCAGTGACACCCACACTATCATCCCCCCAATACAACCAGCCCAGGTCCACCTCCTCATACCATCACCTAGCCCAGTACCGCCAGTCACTTTGCCCCACTGTCACGCCCTCACCCAGAGTAGCATGCCCTGCTCCTCTCCTGTCACCCCTGTGCAGTGCGGATGCCACCCTCCCACACTCGCCCCTGCCACATCCCACCCCACCGCCCTGCAGCCGACAGAATCCTCTTCCACTCTGAGGCCCTGGGGTCAGCAGAGTTTTGCTCAGGGCAGCAGCAAGCAGAGCCATCATGCCCCCCTCCCAGGACCTCAGATGAAGACTGGGGGTGGCCGGGGGAGACGCAGAGAGAACTAAGGGCCTCAGAAACTCTGGGGGAGAAGGAGCCGCTAGGGACCTTGTAAACACATGAGAAATGTGGCCAGGCCCTGGGCAAAAGCAACGGCTCAAGGGATGGTAGTAGAGGCAAGATATGTGAGGATGGCATGGGGAGGCCCCATGGACCCTAATCTCCTCCAACTGGAGCCCAGTGGCCCCAGGGCTGGGGACCCAATGCTGCTACCTCAGGGAAAACAGACTGGGAGCCAGGGAAGGCTCTCCCACACATGCAAACCAAATCCCCTGGGACCGTGCTCAGATGGTGCCTCCCTGCTCTTGCAGTTCTATAGGAAATATCTATCATTGCTTCTAAGACCAGGAATTTGGAGGGAGCCCAGGTCTGGGTATGGTTTCAAGCAAGCTCTTCATTTTGTCCAGAGAGGCAGACATGAGGCGTATGTGCCCTAGTCTGAGCCCTGGCAGACATCACTAATCAATCATGGCACAGAGAGGTTAAGTAATTTGACAAATATCACACAGCTGATAAATGAGAGGAGGCAGCTTTTGAACTCAGGCAGTCTGGACTCAGAGTCTTTGACCTTAACCACTGTGCTGTACTATCTCACACAAGCTCTAGCCCCTCGCCTCAAAGGTGGACATGGGCAGCCATACAGCTCCCTGGCAGAGACAGAGACAAAAACCAATACACCCGGGCAAGGGGGCAGTGGAATAATGCAGGGGCTCAGTGTGGGGTTTGGTGCAGAGAGTTCAATACCAGGCTCTGCCACATACTGGCTGTGGGACTTGGGCAGTGATAGAATCTTTTGGAGCCCCTGCCTCCTCCTTTGTAAAATGGAGAAGATAGTGCTCTTTTAGAAAAGTATGTAAAGCACCTGGTTCTAAATGATTACCCGGCACAGTCTCGATTACCTGGAAAGCCAAGTTCTAGCAGCATTACTCACAGCAGCCCAAGGTGGAGCAGCTGAGTTGATACACAAGATGGGATCTATACACACAATGGAATATTACTCAGCCATAAAAAGGAAGTAAATTCTGACATATGCTACAACTCGGCTGAGTGAACCTTAAGGGCATTACGCTAAATGCCATAAGCCAGTCACAACAAGACAAATCCTGTGATACCACCGACGAGAGGCACCCAGGGTAGTCAAATTCACAGAAAGTAGAAAGGGGTTGGGGGAGGACTCTGAGGAGTCATCCTTCAATGGGTGCAGAGTTTCAGATCAGCAGGATGTGAAAGTTCTGGAAACCTGCTTCCCAACAATGTCAATATGCTTGATACTACTAACCTGTACAGCTAAAAATGGTATAAAACGGTAAGTTTTGTGTTATGTATACTTTACCACAATTAAAAGACAAAACAAACTAACGACAAACGAGTCCTGCAACGGCCCCAGAAAGAGTGAGTCAGGTGACGTGGATGTGGAAGAGCGGAGGGCGTGGCGCCTGCTGTCCCCGGAGGGTTGGAGGAAGCATCGGGAAGGAGGTGGCCCCTGAGATGAGGTTTTGACGAGGCCACCTGGGATGGGGAGGCTCCGGGGCAGGAATGTGCCTGTCGCCAACTGCCCAAGAAATGCTTTCTCAGCTGGATTTCCATTCCCACCCACGTACCCCACCCCATCTGGCCCAAAGGAGAGACCGGGCTGCTGGGGTGTCTGGACGGAGGGAGGGAGGCCACGCTGGAAGGAGGAGGCAGCAAGCAGGCCAGCAGGAGGCCAGGGCAAGGGCAAGCGGACAGTCTCCTGGACGGCACCGAGATCTCAGTGGGTCCCTGCACCGGCCCCACCCTGCAGGGGCTGTCCCCATGGCAGATGCCAACCCACCATGGGCAGGGTGGCCTGGCCCTGCCTCTCCTGCTCACCCGGCTCCTCTTGGGTGCAAATCCTGGCTCTGCCACCCACTGGTTCTGTGGCCCTTTGTGCCTCAATTCCCTTATCTGTAAAACGGGAATATCAGTATCACCTGATGCACGGGATTGGAAAGCAGTTGAACCATGCCTGGTATATAGTAAGCACTCCATAAACGCGAGCTGTGTTTATTTTTGGCATTATTTCATCCTCTTCTGCCCCCTTTTCCTCTTCTTATCCATACTGTCTACCTGACTTTGAGTAAAAACATATTATTAACTTTTTTCATGCATAAATGATGCCCAGGAGAGCAGAGGGCTGGCTTGGATGCTGCTCCTTCAGTGGGGTGACCACTGAGTTGAATAATCACCCCTCACATGGGCCCACGTCTCAGTCCCCGAGGCACCTTTGCATTCATGATCATGTTTATCTTTCACATCGTCCTTAGGAGGGAAGGTGCTGCTACTCCCAGCCTAGCACTGCAGAAACTTCACAAAGGTCCTAGCAGAGCCAGGCCAGAGCCCCAGTCTCCTGACCCCAGGTCGGCACCTTTTCCTGCCCAGGTGCAATGTCAGCCGTAGCGCTTCAGCTGAGGAAGAGACGTCCCTCATCCCTCTTCCTCTGCTCTGGGCCCCCTGGGTGTGGGAGTCGCAGCTGGGGCAGAAGGTGGCAGAGGGGTGGGGGCTTTATTGAGGGAGTGGGGAGCAAGTGGTGCGAAAGAGGAGGCATCGACACACTATGTCCATCCACTGCCCTCCCGGGGCGGCAGGCCTGCTCCGCCCCACAGCTGGGTAAAGCCACCCCACTCCCCCTGGAGCTTTGCAGGCACCCTCAGCTAACGACAGGGCCAGGGCAGTTGGAGACATTGGACTGGGCTCTGGGAGGATGTCACCTGGCCCTGGTGGCTGTGAGGCCCAGAGTCACCACGGCCGCCCCTCCCTCCCAACTGCTGGGCACCTCGCAGCCTCGCTGTGGCATTTGGCAGGAACACAGACACCGCAGCGTCTCTGCAGACGTCCTGTATGGGGACAAATAGGCCTGGGCCTCTGTATTTTTAACACAATTTCCATGCGAGTCTGACTAGGAGCTCCATTTGGGAGCTGCCTGCCCAGAGGGCTTTCAGCCACCTATTGGGGCTGAGGCGAGACCAGTCAGTCAACTGGCAGAAAACACAACCATCTTGATTTTAGGAGTCGGCCCTGTGCTCCGTTCAGGAGCCCGCACAGGCCCCATTCTGCCACAGACCTTTGGAGTGACCTTGGCAGATGCCTCCTTTTCTCTGGACCTCAGTTTGCATATCTGTAAAATGGGCAGTTTGGAATTAAGACTCTCCCAAGCCCCTTCCTTTTGGGATATTGTCACAGATTCCCACCCGCACCCCTTGCCAAGGGGATGGAGACACCCCAGTTCAGAAGCAAGCACGAAATCCTGCTGAGCGTGTATTCCAACAGGATGGGGGGTGGAGGGCAGAAAAAAAAAGAAAAGGGACAACAAGTCAATTTCAGAACAAAAAGCGCTAGGAAGAAATAAAGCAGGGCGATGCAACAGGAGCCATGAACAGCCCAGTGCCTGTGAGGACAGGTGCAAATGAAAGTCCCTGGCCCACACCGTCTTCTTTCCCACCCGTCTCTGCCCTGCATCCTGGGGGGCTGCACACGCACACGTGTGTGTGTGGACACATGAAGCCCTGTCCCTCTCCCCCCATCCCCACCGCACATATCCAACAGCCATCCTTGGGCCACCCTCGAGCCTGGGGTGCTCACACAAGCAGCACGGTTGGTCCATGGACGGCAGACCGGAGGGAGATGTCCCCAGACCCAGAAGTAGGCTCAGAATGTCTGGGCAGGGAACCGCAGAGTCCTCAGCACGCTGAGGGGGCACATCACCTTGGCCCATGGACTCCTCATCCTGAGTTGGGTGCTGGCCATGGTGGGCAGAGGGGGCTCTAAATCAGGGGCTAAGAGTGCCTGGTTCTAAGGGTGGTCCCCAGGGAGCCGCAGGGGCGGGGTGCTCATTCAATGCAGGTGATGAGGGAAGGCCCCGAGGGGAGTGACCCTAGAGCTGAGACCTGGGAGCAAGCAGGCGGCCTTGACAGCTCCGGGGAAAGGCCTCTGGGGCAGGGGAGGCCGCTCCACTCTCCAGGCCTGCTGCCAGCCGCCATCCCACCCTCTGCCAGCCCAGGCTGGGAGGGGCCCCGGGAGAGGCACCTGGAAGCAATCTTCCCCGGCCAGCTCCCTGAAAGTGAAAGCCATTCGCTTTGATACTCTCCAAATTGCCTTTCTTTCTCCCTTCCTTCCAGGGAGGGAGGCTGCAGGAGTCTGGAAGGCGAATGTAGGTGGGAAATTAGCTCAAAGTCCTCAGTTCCTCAGCCCCGAGTGAGCAGCTCTGGAAGCTTATTTGCCGGCTCTGCCCCCCTCCACCCTGCTTATTTACTGCTGGGCATGGAGTCTCTCAAGACAGAGTTCTGGTCTTCTAGCCCAGGATATCCTGTGTGACCTTAGATCCATCACTTTCCCTCTCTGATACTCTGTCCTTCAGCTCCTGAAAAGGAGGCTTCAAAAGATCCGACTTCCTAATAGAGTTGGAAGTTTCCATTCTGTCCCTGTCTCCTCGCAAGCACCATCTCAGATGTGGTCGGCTAACACCCAAGCGATGTTCAGTTACAATTCATCCTCCAACCTTTCAAAACTCGTCTTCAAAGCTCTGACATTCCTCCCATCAAGAGGCGGGGTCTTGGCCCCTCCCCCTGAATCTGGGCCAAGTCAGTGACTGGTTGACCACTAGACTGTGGTGAAAGTCACACTACATGACTTGCAAGGGTAGGTCAGAAGAGGTGATGCTGCTTCTGCTGGGTTTGCAGAACATTCTGGCTCACGCCCTGAGCCTGACACATAAGCTGCTCTACCACGATGAGGCCGCCATTCTGTGAGGAAGCCCAATGTAGCTCACACGGAAAGACTACGTAGGATGCCTGGCAGTTTCTAGAAGAAGCAGAGAAAGCTCGCTAGCCCCTTAAGCTGGAACCACCCTGTAAAGCCCATTCTGGGTTTCTGACTCACAGAAACTGTGAAAAATGCTAAACCAAGTACAGCTGCCTCTAGCCTAGAGATCTGTGTTTGCAGTAACAAACCACGGGGGACCTGCGTGGCCCCCTCTTCCGCCTGTGCGGGGCTTCCTCTGTCTGCTCCTCCGGTTGCCCTCGCCAGCCCTCTCCGTCCTGCTCTGGGCCCCCGAGGCTGACTCCAGCCCCCCACCGCCTGTGGGACCTGCATCACCAGGCTCTCCTGCCCTCTGGCTTCCAGTGGGCTTCAGCCAAGGGGGGTCACTGTGAGGAGGGGGGGGAGGAGAGGGAGGTTGGGGCACTAACTCCCCAGCACCCTCCCTGCCAGGTCACCGTGGTCCAGCCACGCTCCTCTCCCAAAGGCCGTCCTTGCTCTGTAGCTCGCGTTCCAGGCCCAGGTAACTTCTAGTTACTTCCAGTACCTGCCCCTTCAGGCCTCGGCGGCAACACCCTCCTCCTCCCCTGCAGCCACCATGCTTCTTTGTCCCTTCTCCACTTCCCTGGTCACTGACTGTGCCTTTGTGAACAGCCCTTTGTTAAACTCTCTTCCCTTCCCCCCCGCATGTGTCCTGCTTCCCCCAGGGCCCTGACTGAGGGCTGGTGCCAGCCCCCAAATTGCCCTACCTGACCGCACTCCCCGCCCACTGCTGCACACCGTCCCAGTTGGAAGCAGCATGTCCCCATCTACACATTCAACCAAACACTCGTTCGCCACCTGTTGCGTGTCTGGCCATACTCTGGGTCAGGGGTATGGCTGCAGACAGTGGAGACGCCGTCCCTGCTCCCCACGGGGCGTCACGCTGGCGTGTGCAAACAAGTAAACAAGTACGGAAGACGGAATAATTGTGGGTAACGACGAGTCTACCAAGAAGGTAAAGCGGGGTGATGGGGCAGAGGGACACACACCACCCCAGACAGCTTTCCCTGGAGACCGGGATGGAGTCAGGGTGGAGTATGTCCCGGGGTTGGAAGAGCTGCCCTCTCGCACACGGGCACAGGTCGTGGCACACAACAGGCCTCCACAGCCGCTTACAACTGGCCAGTTGGAAGGACACAGCAGGATTCTGTTGCTGAACTTCCTGAAAGGGGCCCATAGGTTGGTCCAGGCTGGAGTGACGAGGGCTGTCGCTGGGCCGAGCTCCCTTGGGGATGAAACCAAAACGACAGATGCCATGTCCAGCGCTTCTCTAGAACCCACACGGCTCCCTTCTTCCCCGCATTCCCTGCACAGTCAGCTCTGACCTGGGCTTCTGCGGCCTTGGGAAAATGATGGAGAAGGCCAGAGAGGAGCTCCAGAGAAGTGGCCCGGAGTCAGTCAGCGAAAAATAGCGGCGCCAGGCAGGGCCCCCGAACCAGATCACCCTCCTCTCCCCAGAGGCAGAGGGGCCGTTCCCATGACACCCGCCCCTGGCCCGCACCCCAGCAGGGCACACACAATACGGCCACTTGTTTGAGACCCCGGGGAGGCCGTGCGCCTTTCTTGCCCTGGGATGGACTGGAACGAGCCAAAGAGCTGGGCCGCTTTGCCCAGCTTTGGGGAGCAGCTCCCGACAAGTCTGGCAGGGATCCCTCCCAGCTTATCAGAAGTTCTCCAGCACGTCTTCCCACCTGCAATCCCCACCTGCTCCTCCCTGATGCTCCACACCCTAGGCCGCCATTGTCAGTAATGATGCCAACCCAGTCACCACCTCCATTTCACAGATGAGGAAGATGAGGCCCAGGGAGAGATCGAGTTGCCCAAGCGCACGTGGCTGGCGTAAGAGGCCCAAGCGGAAGCCAGGCCTCCCGGGCCATTCGCCTTGCTCTCTTGTCACCTCTCTGAGACGTCCGCCCTGACACCAAGGCTCCTTTGCTCTCGCCCCGTTCTCACCTCCGAGAGCCTCAGCTGCGCCCTGCTCAGTCTGGCCGTTGAGTGTGTCCGTCTTCTTCCCCAGCTGTTCTTGTACATGGGTTGGGCCTCTCAAATGAGAGTGTGACCTCCTGGTGGGCTGGGGCCCTTCTGTCTCCTCTTGTCCCCATCGAAATTCCCAGCAGAGGGCCCAGTATACCCCGACGCTTTGGTAAATGCTTGTGCTTCAGTTAACTCACTGACTGGCAGCATCTTCCCCCACTGAATGACCTCCTGGGACCTAAGAGAAAGTAGAGAATTTTAAACTGAAGAGCACAAGCAAAACACAGAAAAGCTTGGGTATTCCTGATCCCGTCCAGCTCATCTCTGAGCCCCCGGCATTTTGGGGGAGTGAGTGGGCAGATGGGCAACACAGGGGTTGCTGCAGGGGTTTTGGCCCTTAGAGAAAAAGTGTCTTTCTGGGGAGCCCTCGGGGGTTGGCTCCAGGGATGGATTTGGGCAGGTCTCGTGGCGCCCATGGTTACGGGGTAAGGGTCGCCATATTGAATCCGCTGCCATTTGCCTGGAGGAGTGGCCATAACCCTGGCCTCCAGAGGGTGCCACTGGCCGGAGGGGAAAGAAGGACAGCAGGCTGGGGTTCTAGCCTACGCTTAGCTGTCTGAGCCAGCCTGTCTTCCTCAGGGTGCTCCTCCTGGGATTCCCAGTGTATCCTCATCGTTTTAGCCTCTTCCTTTGGCTTCTTTCCGGCCGTGTTTGCAAATCCTTAGCTCAGTGATGTAAGTCCCGCTCGTCGGAGAAGAGCCCCCTCCTTGGTCTTGACTCCTCTGCCCGCTCCCCTGGGTGACCTGTTGCCTGCCCAGCTGGCCACTGCTTGCGGGTGGAGAGACAAAGGGCCCCTCTTTGGACCAGGCCATGACCTGGGCTCTGCCAGAGCTTTTACCTATCTCTGCAATTCCTGCCTTTATCAGATTAGCTTTAATTAGGCAAATGAAAGTCACATGGAGCAGAGGGGGAGGACGCCCTGGGCTTTCACGGGCCGCCTTTCAACAAAAGGATGGGGGCAGGGTGGCCATCAGGAAAGGAGAGGGTGGAGGTGTTCGTACCCGTATGTGGGTGCATGCAAGTGCCTTGATTGAAGAAATGTCTAGGTGTCTAGCCAGAAAGACAGAGATGCCATCATTAACTTGGAAGGGACCTTGGGATCTTCTATCAGGGAGGATGACAGCCTACAGACCCCTCTGGAAATCTGCTGAAGGCTCTAGAGCAGCACTGTCCAACAGACATATAAGATGAGCCACAGATGTAATTTTTTAAATTTGTTAAGTGACCACGTTAAAAAATTTTTTGAGAATCAAATTCATTTTAACAACATATTTTATTTAATCCAATATATCCAAAACATTATCATTGCATATAATCAATATGAAAATTATTCATGAGGTATCTTACATTCTTACATTTTTCTTACACTAAGTTTGCAACATCTGCTATGTATTTTATACTTACAGCCCATCTCAGTTTGGACTAGACACATTTCCAGTGCTCTGGAGCCTCCTGGGGCCACTGGCTGCCTTACTTAGGGTGAGCAGCTGTCTTGGTTTGTTCAGGGCTGTGCTGGTGTTAGCACTCACGGTCCCGTGTCCCAGGAAACCCCTCATTCCCAGACAAACTGGGATGGCTGGTTTCTCTCGATTGCATAGCTCAGCCCTAGCTTCTCCCCACAGCGAGGCGCAGACAGCGTTGGACCTACGATTTAAGGAGGTTTGGTGCCCTTTTGTGATTCTTAGCTGCGGAATGCCTGATCCAGTTTTATGGGCTCCCATTTTACAGAGTGAGAAAGCATGACCCAGAAGGGACTTGCCTAGGGCCACACAGTGACTTTGCAATTAGCACTGTGACTGGAACCCAGGCATCCCGATTCTAGAGGCGCCTGGCCAAGCCCAGGACACGTCTGTGGATTCGTGAGTGTGGACAGCCTGTGATTCTCCCGCATAAGCAGGTGCTCTCTCCGCCACACGGCAGGGCTGTGAGCCGTCTGTCCCATGCAGGCAGCAGAGGCAACACTGGGGACAGTGTTTGCCAAAGTGGACACACACCACTCCTGGCACGTGAGGTGGTTTAGTGTCCAGTGACTTTGACTCCCATAGGGAGAAAGTTGCATTCTTTTCGGAACTCTCTTTCTACACTTCTGATTAGTCAAAGAGGAAGTCTTGGCACGGGGTTAGGCTGCCTGACACCAACGCTTGCCAATCCCTCTTTTTAACAGAGAGAGACCCACCCTTAGGCTAGGAGAAAGCGTCCCTGTGTTCTTGGGATTTTCTTTTTCACTTTTTAAGTGATTATAGACTCACAGGAAGTTGCAAAGATAGTTCAGAGAGGTCTTGTGTATGTATCCTTCAGCCAGCTTCCCCCCGAGTTTGCATCTTACATAACTACAGTATTAGATAATATCAAACACAGAAGACTGACGTCACTGTGTGCATATTTTGTGCCCTTTTATCAGGTGTAGATTCTTGTAACTACCACCACAATCAAGATCTACCCAGGTTTTAATAACATTGTTTTGTTTTCCTTGTGTTAATTTTTACTGCTATATTCTCTTCCTACGATGGAAACTAGTTTTCCATTTACAGTAATGATGTAACATTTCCTTTTTAAATGCATTTTCTTAAATAAAAAGAAAAAAAAGACAAACAGATTTGAGGAACTGTACTAAGTAAATAAAGATGTAGCTAATGTCCAGGGAGGACAAAGCTTGTGAAAATCCCATGCAACATGTTTTACGGAGTTCTTACTATGTCCCAGGCACTCTGTAAGTGCTTTACATGTATTTATTGCATTTAATTCTCCCAACACGCCTTTGAGGCAAGTCTTACTATTACCCCCACTTTGTAACAAGGAAAGCCGGACATGTTTTTAAAGTTTAGAAGCATCAACCTAGATATTTCTCTGTATATTTCTTACATATACATAATCATCTGCAGTTTATAAACATGTGGATGTACTATAATATCATTTAGCAACCTGTTGAAATCCAGATCTAACGAAAATCTCAAACTAGGACCCAGCAGGCAGTGTTGTCACTTAGGGGGCCACAAGATTATGGTAAAGTCACAGTGTCCGGATGCCCCCGTTGCTTGCCCTCTCAAGCTTGGTTAGAGGGAGGTGCCGCCGTGCTCCATGTCCTGGCAGGGCGGGCACAGCTGGCACCCTCAGGGAGAGTGGGCAGGGGACAAGGCAGCAAAGGCCCCTGGTCTGGAGCCCTGGGCCCGGGCTCTTCCCAGGATCTGCTCTCTGTCTTTTAATAGCCTAGGATGCCACCTAATAACAAGGTCATCCTGGTTAATTATTTAAACCTGATGGAATCATGAAGTGTCAGAGCTGGAAAGGACCAGAGACACTCCGCATTTGACAGAGAATGACACAGGGGCCAGAGAGGGGAGAGGAGGGGAGAGAAGGGGAGTGGTCCAAGGCCACTCTACAGGTGACCAGGTGAAGGTGGAGGAAGACCCTACCCATCTTTTCGGCCCCACCTGTCTAAGATCTAGGCCAGATTTCTGGCAAATGTTTGCAGAGTAAGTAAACAAATTAAGCATCTGACCTACCTCTCACTTCCCTGCCATTATTCTCTGCTTCTTCCTAGAGGAGTGGAGGTGAAATACTAGCCTAGTTCAAGGGCTCTTAATAAATGCACATTCCTTGAGCCACCTTCAGAGATTCTGAATCAGGTTTGGATTGGACCTGGGAATTTGAATTTGAAACACTTTGCCTCCTCCCTGCCCCATCTGAGCTCCTGGGTGCACCCAGAGGCCATGCTGGACACCGCCCACGCCCGGCTGCACAGTGCCCCCTGGCTGACAGTCCTGGCATGCCGGCCCTGCCTCTCCTGGACTTTCGCCAGTGGGGTGATCAGTGGGAGCCTGGCTCCCCTCAGAACTCACCCCAGCACCCACCAGGCTTAGCCTGGGAGAGCTGATGAGTGTCCATTACCATAGCAGGCCCCATAAAAAGGATTATGGGGTGTTGGCTGAGTTTACAAGCCTGTTCTTGTAAAGCTGCCAGCCTTGGGGTGGCCACAGCCCCTCTGGAAGGATGAAAAGGAATTTTCCCTCTGCCCAGTGCCACACACCCATCACTTTCATGGGAACCATCGTGGCCTGGTTAAAAGAGCACCGGACCGTGAATCAAAGATCCGGATCCGGTGGAGAGACTACAGGTCACAGCTGAACCACTGGACCTCTCTGAACCTCTAATTTCCTGTCTGTGAAGTGGGCCCTTCACTCATCTCCCAAAGGTGGTCGTGTGGATGACTCGGGCTAAACCTTTGATGTTGCAAAACCGGCCCAGGGTCCACATCAGAGACTACAACTGTGGGTGGCGAGGGGTCCCTCTGCTCCTGGGGAGACGAGACCGTCTTTGGCAAAGCTGGGGCAGAGAGGTGTGCTCACACCCTCTGCTTCTGCCCCTGGCGCTGCTCCCGTGGCTGAAGAAATGGCTGCACAGGCAGAGGGCAGGGGTCCTGAGGCAGCCCTGAGAGACCCCCAGGCCTCTTTGGCAATGGGCCAGGCTGGCTTCCTGGCCTTCCGCACCTCCCTCCCGCCTGGTTTCTGTCTGGCAGGAAGCCCCGGCTAGCACAGGCCGCGTGCCCTGCTCCACGTGCCGGGCGGGGGCCCCAGGAGCACCCGCCTGACACTTGATCTTTAGGCTCCTTCCCCTGTCGGCCTCCAAACCTGGACTGTCTGTGGCAGGCCCTTCCGAAGTGATCAAACCCAGAGCCCCAGAGCCCACGGAGAGTCTGGACAACGTGAGGCGAGACCGGGTGTTTCTCACGGGCACTTAACCTATCAATAAACCAGGCAGCCGCCGAACAGGGAAGGGAGGGCGGCTGCTTCCCACAGTTTCACGAACATTCCAGTGAACGTGCCCGGACAGGGGCTGGAATCTTGTCGGCAAAAGACCAGAGAAGCAGTCCGCTAGTGGTGCCTGCAAGGGGGTGGTCAAGAGGGACCGGAGCCTTGGGGTGCAGTCGGGGCCGTGGTGACTGTGGCCCTGGTCATCTGGCCCCTAAAACTAATGGTAACAATAAATCATGATGACCAGGCATCGTGCCAACACTATGCCGGGCACTTTGCTCTAATTCTCATCCCCACCCACTATAGTTGGCTATTATCACTCTCCCCTTTTTACAGAGGAGGAAACCGAGGCTCATACAGGCTCACCTACTGGCCCAAGGGTATATAGCTAGGAAGTCAGGGAGCTAGGACTCAAAGCTAGCACCAGGGACGCTTACGAATATGTCCCCACTTCTCCAGTGGGGAAGCGTGTCCCACGTGGGCGGCAGGGGGAGAGAAAAAGACAGAAACCCATTTCTTGTTTCTTTGCCCATGTGCCAATTTCTGTTTCCAGCATGTGTGGCCTCCACCTGCACACCCGAAAAGCTTCTCCCTGTCTCCCCACCCCGCCCCCACTCAGGACTTCCCTGGGCATAACCTGGGAAAGATGAATTATATGCAAACTTAAAAAAATAGGGACTAACCAATGGTTTTTAGGAAATATAAACTAATCACTTTCGAGAAGAAGCTTGGCTCAGAGCACATCGCTTTGTGTGCCCCTGAGCAAGGGACTTTACCACTCTGACAGCCTTCGGTTGTCCCTCTGCAAAATGGGGAGAAGAGTGGCTTTGACCTCATAGGGTCACATTATGGTAGCCCAGTGCCTGGCACTTAGTAAATGCTCAATAAATGTAAGATCTTGTTGCTAGTAGTAACGGTGCAGGCGA
Organism: Lepilemur ruficaudatus; assembly: GCA_963574885.1. Taxonomy (NCBI): domain Eukaryota; kingdom Metazoa; phylum Chordata; class Mammalia; order Primates; family Lepilemuridae; genus Lepilemur; species Lepilemur ruficaudatus. The sequence goes on from CAUYRT010060527.1 coordinate 225,184, forward strand.
GGTGGGTAGACTGAGATACCAGAAGCTTCCGGACATATCGAGAGTTTCCCATGGCGGTAAAGCTATGGAATCTTGCTTCTTGCTTCTGTGACAGCTACCTGCAGCTGGGTGACCCAGGTAGTGAGGGCTGAGGTTGCCTACCCCCCTGGAGGAGGGAGGCTTGGAGGAGGGGCCAGGCGCCACAGAGGAGGCTGGGGTCAGGCTGTCTTAGAGGGAACCTGGGGGATTCGCAGGGTGCCCAGGCAGGGCAGGTATCAGGACCAGAGCCCAAGTTGTGGCAACTGGGGCTCCTTCCCCCTTTCTTCAGGCCCGCCAATGTCCAGACCCCACCCAGGGCAGCTCAGAGGCAGCTCTGCTGGTCTCCAGGTGCCACTAGCTGTTGGGGCTGAAGCTCCCAGAAGGCTGCATGCTGCCCAGGGCTGGCCAGAGGCTGTGACGGGCCAAGCCCAGGTGCCCTGTGCTCATGATGACTCACGAGACCTGACGGCTGTATTTTTAGGAATTTCAGGAGCCAGTTGTTAAACACAGCCATTATTAAAAATTAAATTATATAAACATACAATTAAATTATATTAACAACAAAACTCATCATTTTTTAAGTACGTCTTTACTACTAGCTCTGCCCATGAGGTTCTTCACACCTGTAACATCTGCGGAAGTGCCACACGTCTCTTCCCAGCTCCTCCATAGTCAGTGACAGCATCGTTTTTTTTAGTATTATCATCTTGGCAGCTTGAAATTTGCCCATGGGGGTGTATTGACATCATGGAAATCTGCAAATGCTACAAATCAGGTCTGCCCCCTTCTAGAGCTGGTTGTTCAACAGTGATGAGCACACCACTGCCCTGCAGGACACTGGGGAGCTGGGATGGGGAAGGGGGGCCAGAGCCCATCCTCCACCTCCCCACCCCTCAACAGAGGGGGCTGAAGTTTGAGCTTCCTTAGCAGGATTTGCTTCACCCCGAGACAGCCAGAATTTATTTTAGCACAACTGCGGAGTCTCCTGAATTGACTGCCACCAGTTGTTCCCCCTCGGGCGGGTGAGCTCCACCCCGCATTGTCCTCGACTCCTCTGAGATGGAGATGGGAGCTGAGAGCCCAAGGTCAGAGCCTTGGACCGCTGCCCGGTGTGCTGGTGGCTTCTATTGTGAGCGCCTGAGCATCTTGGGGCTTCCTTGTGCCTGGAACTTAGAACCCACTGGGGACCAGCCTGTTTATGGTAAACGATGCCTGTTCGCTTTGATTCCTGTTTCAGACCCTGGGGCCACTACTGTGTCTTCATAAATTAAAGGCTGCTTGTGTTTGGGGAGATTAAGCAATACTGCGAAGCCCTGGGAACATCGGGGCCGTCCATGACAGTGGCCAACTGGGCCTCCCAGATGCAGCCGTATGGAGTCCATGTCCACACTGAGGCGGAACCCCCTGGCTGGCATCACGGAACTCTGGGGACCAGGTGACACCACATCGGCTCTAGAGCCACACGCTGTATAGAAAGAAAAACATACAAACTTCCATCACTGTCACCTTTTGCCTTTCCCACTTCTAGGCATTTGCTTCGCTGTTCCCTGCCTGGGAGGCGCCCCCGCCACCCACCCGCCAATCACATGCATCCCAAACTGAGGGAGGGTCCAACTCAAATTCCACCAGCCCAGGAGTAAGAATAACACATGCAACATATGCCTGCTCTCAGGGTCTACAAAGCGCTCTCTCCTGCTTTATTTTATTGCACGTGTTAATTCAAGAAATTCGCATGAAGCCCCTGCTCTTTGCTGTGCTCTAGGCCCCGGTATGGTGGAGCTTGTCCTCTGGGGAGATGTCCAAGACAGGCAGGGCCCAAAGAAGTAGCACGTCCATTTCACAGATTGGCAAACAGAGGCTCAGAGAGGTGAAGTGATTTGCTGCCAAGCCACTCAGTGCAGTGGGAGGAGTCAGTGAAATGTCTACCTTCCTGACCCCAGCCTACCTCTCTAGTCCTTTATCTTTATCTCTAGTCCATTGTCACAGGTGACAAAGAGGAGGGAAGAAAGAGAGAACTGGTGTAGACGGGCCAAGCTCCGTGGGACTCCAACGGAGCCATGTGAGTGTCTAGAGTGGGTCTCTGGGCGGTTTGCTGTGGTTGTGTGGTATGTGTCCCTCCGCTTGCTCAAGAGAGCTGCGGCAGAGACTAACATTACTGCCTAAGACTTGGTGGTATCAGCTCAGAGTTTCTTTGTCAGCTTCATTCTAGGTACGTCCCATCTCTCCCTGCCAGCCTCTGTGACTTTCTAAGTGTTGCAGAGATTCATGGGCAGGACTTGACATCCCAGTCGCTCCCTGGAGGCAGCAGCCCTGACCCATCCTTGCAACCTGCAACGTGTGTGCAGCACAGCCTGCACTCGGCACAGTGAGGATCTCCAATATAGTCATGGAAAAATACATGAGCGCCCTCCCCCTTGGTCCAAAAGCAGCCTGGGCTGCCCCTGTCGGACGGAGGGCACCCACCTCTCCAGGGATCCCAGGCCTCGGGGCCAGCTGTCATATGCCTGGGGGAGAACGTGTTTGCTTCCCTGCTCCCATCAAAAAGGGAGCACAGAGCCCTGCCTTAAAGAAAACCTCCCTCCCGGTGGTCAGGCCACTTCCAGGAACTGCAGGGTGAAGGGGCTTCAGGTTTCTGTGACATCCCTCAGTGGGCACAGCCCATGCAAAGAGGACTGATCCATCCCCCCAGCAGAGAGAATGGGGAGAAACTGAGGCCAAGTGAAGGAATGCGGCTTAACAGATATTGACTCTGTCTCTGAGCCATGCACTTCTTTATGACGTTTAATCTTCACAGCGGCCCTTTAAGGTGGCTTTATCATCCCCCTCTGCTTCACAGGTGTGCTGACTTGCCCAAGGCCCCCCAGGTAAGAGGTGGCAGAGTCAAGGTGCAAATCCGAGTTGGCCCTCCCAACCCACACCATATCACCTCCCTGAAATAGGAATGGCAGCCCCTACTTCACGGGCTTCCCAGGAGAATTCAGCCGCGACGATACACGAAGCTCTGTCACGCTGGGCCTGTCACGGAGGGATGCCCAGTGCGGAGCCCTGGCTTCAAAGGGACACAGCATCACAGAGCGCACCTTGGTTTTAAATCGATGCCTGATCCTTATGACAACTGAGTCCTTCGCTTTTTAACAGTTTTAGTGAGATATGCATGCAGTAAAGTCTATAAGTCTTAAGTGCACAGCTCAGTGAATTTTTATGTGCATATACGTTAGTGTATACACTCTTCAGATTAAGAAATAGAACACTTCCTGCACCCAGAAGTTTCTCTTCTGCCTCCTCCCAGTCAATGCTCCCCCAAAAGCAGCCATAATATACAATTATATGTATATAATTATATATATTATATATATTCATTCCCATTTTTCAGATTGAGAAACTGAGGCTCTCTGGCACTGAGGACTGTGAAGGTGACGGCTGCCCCTGCACCAGGAGCTCTCTGGGACTTGTTGCCAGTAGGTGAGTGGTGCGCAGGGAACCACCTAGGTGAACACACCCCAGGTGCCTCCTTTGGGTCAGCACAGTAACCTGGGTGCACAGAACCCAAGCGCTGGCCCAGGCAGCGGTCCGAGGCAGGCCCTCTGCCCAGACAGCCGCAACCGCACACAGCTCCCTCTCTCCCTGGCTCAGAAGGGCCTCACCTTCCCTGTTTCCCATCAGCCCTTCAGCATCCCTGAAGCATTAGGAAAATGGGCTGAGTATTAGGTAATGGCTGTCCAATTTATTCTGACAGCAAGAACCAGAGGGAGGAAATTGACATTGGTGATTTTACTTAGGCCCTGACAACTTTAATTAATCTTCACCCCTTTCCCGGGGAGCCGGGAGGTGGGGAGGCTCTGACAGCTGTGCTGAGCCAGGCGCAGGCCCCGCGTGTGCTGAACTGCTCCTCAGCTGTGTGGACGAGGCGGGCAATGTGGGGAGCTCTGGAGGGTCCAGCGTGGCTCCCATTCAAAGCCGGAGCTTGTCCTGAGTCCCTCCAGACACCAGGTAAAGGCAGCCTCCAGGTCCTCCTGAGCTTCTCCAAGGAAGGCAGAGGAAGCCAGAAAGCCTCTGCCCACTTCTCACAGGGGAACACTGAGGCTTGAAGAGGTGCCTCCTCTCGGCCAAGGCTTACCGCGAATCAGTTCCACAGTCCTTTAGCCGACTGGAGGGTACCTCACCTGAGCAGCAAGGATGGCTATGACCCCCAAGTGGCCTCAGCAGACCCACCACGGGGAGTGCTGCACAGTTTGGAAAATTTGAAACCCAAATGCCACGATGCCAGCCCAGGGGCTTTTGCTTGATAAGCCATTGAGGTGTGTGACCCCATGTGGCAGGTCCCTGATGGTCTATTTTCACCAGTGTCTGTCCTTATCTGGGGACTTGAAGATTCTGCCAGGCTGTTACAAGGGGAGAAGCCAGACCTGGAGAGCAGAGGGGTCTCACCAGCCAGCATCGCCACCCGACAGCCCCTGGTGGAAGCCGCTCACTCATCCCTCGACCACTCTACAAAAGCCTCACTGGTGAAGTGACTGCGTAGCCCCTTCCCAGGCATAGGCGTCTCCACGGGGGGACCCAAAGGCCCCAAATGCTTTGAACTCCCAAATAAGGATGGACGCTGGGGAAAAGAGGCCACCAGGGACCCCCCCCCCCCCGCCATGTGAGGTGACGTACCTCAGTGACTATCCAACCAGCCCTGGCACCACCCTCCTGTATGTGGCTTTGAGCTGGCAGAGGTTCTGGGAACTGGGCCAGGGATGAAAACACCGTCAGTAATCACGTGAGCGCTGGCGCATACTGAGTGTTCGCCATGCGCTGGGCCCTTCGCCTGTCCTACAAGCACCGGCACATCTGGGTTCCCCTGACAGCTCCGTGGAGGCTGCGTCATCACTGCCACCTTCCGCGGAAGAAGCAGTTAAAGTTCAATGAGGAAAAGTGAGTTTGCCAAGGTCCCTGGTAAGTGGCAGGACTGGAACTCAAGGTCAGCCCTAACTTGTCTCCCCAGCTGACCATTGCACCACATGGCCCCAGGGCAGAGTCCTGGCCTGCCCGACGGCCCTGGGCCTTGGTTTGCTCATCTCTGCTCCGACTAACAGAACCCTGGGGACCCCAGGGCAAGTGGCATAAAGACGGCCACACTATCTGACCTTGTCTGAACTGCTCCAGCCACCCAGCTTCCCGGGTCCCTGCACTGGGGCCTGGACTCTGCCAAGCACCCCTGCCTGGACAGGTGGGCAGCCGGCCCTCTCTCTAACATTAGGAGGCTGGCCAGGAAGCCCCTGCTTACCTGTGAGCAATTAGGAAAGTCCCCCAGGGGAGTGTGGCTCACCCTCCTGCTATGCAGGCTGCCTACAGGGAGGCCAAGGGGCAGAACTCTCCTGCCCAGCCAACTCTAATTTCACGTGGTTTCTTCCAAAGCCTCTTGCAATTCCCAGGTTGGCATAGTTCCAAGGGAAGAAGAAAAAATTGGGTTATTGCACCACCCAAAGGAGGTGCTCTGCACACACCCTCTCCTTGCGTTGGGCCCCTTCGGTGGTCTTATGAGCCTCAGTGTCCCCCACCACATCCACCCTGGTTTGGAGGCCAAAAACCCTGGTTTGTAGCCAAGCTATGCCCCTCATTGTCTGGGTGCTCCTTAGGCTCCAGCCTCAGTTTCCTCATCTGTAAAATGGGCTTAACAACCCATCTCTTGCAAGATTCTTCTGAATCAATGAAATAATAATAAATGTAATCTTTTTAAATAAAATATTCTAATGAAATAGTAGCATCTGTAAGATGCCTGGAACATTGCCGCAGTCAGCACTGCCAAGGAATCTAGCACCACGTTTTCTCACCTGTTAACTTATGTTGACCCATCATTGTTTTGTGGGTGAAGAAACGGAAGCTCAGAAGCTTGTCCCAGGTCACACAACTGGTGAATGGCAGAGCCAGGATTCGAACCCAAGGTCCAGGCTGCCTTGTCTTAGGTAAGGACGATGCCAGGGGGCTGCAAACACCTAGATGGAGGCTGTCCTCCATGGAGGTAGAAAGAAGTCAAGCTTTTTCCTGGTGGCCTGGGCCTGGGGTGTCCTGGTGCGCCCCTGGGGGCTCCTCCCATCCCACCCTCTGCCCCTCCCCCCGGGCGGGGCCCCAGTGTGCTGTCAAGGGGGCTGGCGTCAACCCTGGCACCACATGAAAGTTCCCACTCTGCCCTGGGAACTGGTTTCACGCTCAGGGACGCCCTGCCCACAGAAATGTGTCAAAAAGTCAGCGTAATCCTGTGAGCTCTGTGTGTTCCCACAGCCGGTTCCCACCTCCTGCCTCCCGCCTCGTGGGCTGCAGTCTGCGGCCTCCCAGTGGCTCGGGAGGCGGAGTGCTATTCCAAGATTTTCCATGGGTTCATTTCCAGCAAACGGAGGCCTCGCCTCCCCGCCTCCCACGGCTGCCTCCAAGGCATCCCCGGCCCGGGTCGGGCAGTCACAGGGGGCCTTCCTTCACCCCGACTTTCTGAAGGGCCGGAGGGAGCAACCTGCTGGGGACCAAGGTTGGGAATGGTTACGGCGCTGCTCTTCACAGTCCCACGCCAGCCACGCCGCCGTCTCCTCCCACCGGCAGCTGCGCCCTGCCGGGATCCTGCTGTTTGACAAGGTCCCTACAGCAAATCCGGCCAGGCGTGAAGGGCCACCAGCACCGACGGGGACTGTCTTCCCAATACAATCAGAAGAACTGGGAGAGGGAAGCTTTGGAAAAAAGCTGGCCACCACCCTGAGTATTTCCTACCGGGGAGATACACCAAAAGGTTTGATCATTCATGAGCATCCAAAAACAATGCTCCAAAGCGAAATTGTCCTGGGCAGACACAAATGAGATCTCAGGGATCTTTTATACATGGTCAACATCCCAGGGCTACCCAGAGAGGGAACAACACAAATAATGACCATTCTCCCTCATGGAGCACTCGCTCTGCTCAGCTCTCTGGATTTTCCAACTTCTTTGATCACAGCACAGCAACGCGACAGATGAGGAAACTGAAGCTCGGTTGCTCAAGCCCAGGGGATATACCTCCCGTGGCAGTCTCTGCTTCTGGGATTCCACTTACATGGAATTCAATGTGACTGGCGCCCCCTGGAGTTGTGTGACTAAATGGTGGTGGTAGGATTTAAACACAGACGCTTGGCTCGGACTCGGACGTCCTAACCACCACCCTCCGCTGACAGCAGCCAGCTGGCCCACAGTGGAGCACAAACCAGCTCTGGCTGTGGGCAAGCAGCTGTTTGCAAGTCCTCATTACATGACTCCCACCATCTCTACCCACACCCCGGGCCAGCAGCGTTAGGGGATGGCAGGAAGGAAGCCAGCTCCACTCAGGAGCTTCGGAGGCCCTGCCAAATGCTGGTGACTGCTGGACATGAGCAACCTGGCCAGGGTCACTTTCCCTGGAACGTTAGATCTCTTCAGAAATGGCAGGTTCCTGGCAGCTGGGCACAGAAAGGAGAGGCAGGTCCAGGTGTCTCGTAATCCCAGGGGGGCAAGAACTCCCTCACTGACTCCTTTCCCAGCAAGGGCAGAGTTGGACCGCCCAGGGAGAAGAACTTCGCAGCGGAGCTGCTCTGCGTCGCGAGCTCTTCTAACAGTGTGGAATCATTAGTATCTCCACCGAGAAGAGCCTGGTGCTCAGAGGTCTTTGTTGCCGAAAAATCACAGTCACGAAGTAACAGAGTCCAGACTTGTGTTCACCTGCATTTGACTAAAGCTCATGTTCTTTCCAACTACCCATAAGACCTCTCAAGGGGCAGGGGATGAAACTGGGGCCTCCTGCCGCCATGGGGGTGCTCACGGACATCCCTCAGACAGGAAAACACCCCTGGATAGTGTGGCCCCCCGTGAGACACAGAATCTGCAGAGCGAGAGAGAGGGAGAGAGAGAGACAGTTAGGAAGTGCACCTGTAATCCTAATTGCAATAATATTAAAATAGTAATATTGATAGCCATCATCTACTGACTGCTAACTATGCGCTAGGTACTGTTCTAAGCACTTTACACTTATGAGCTAATTTACCCCCAAAACAACCTTAAGAACACGGCACTATTATCATCCCACGTACAGATGGAGGTTCAGAGAGTTTAAGCAACTTGCCTGAGGCCACACAGCTGGGATTTGAGGAAGGATTAGGCAACTTGAGTATTTGCTTTCTCAGTCACGTTGATGAGGACTTTCTCTGGACTCAGAGCCCTCCATCCTCTCATTCATTTATTCACTCATTCATTCATTTCCCCAACATTCATGGGAGGCTACTCTGTGTCATGCCCTGTGTGTGACACGGGGGTTCAACAGGGGAAGCAAGAGATGCCTCAGTCCTGAAGGGCAGCTCTGGGCGCAGGTGGCAGACCCAGAATCTCCATCCTTCTCTTTCCCTGTAGCGATGCAGTTGTAACCAGACACAGGGCTGCATTATTCCCAGCCTCCCTTGCAACGGAATCTGACCACATGACAAAGCTTTGGCCAACAGGATGCAAATAAAAGTGAAAAGTGCCCTCTGAGTCTTTCCCTTCACAGGGCTGGGCCCGTGTGCCCCTACTCTCTGCCACACCCCACCTCTTTGGCTAGGCTGAACCGGAGCAGACACCATAGAGGGGGGTGGAGCTGCCCCACCAGCCCTGGTTACGGCAGAGAGGAATGAACTTCCACTGTATCTGGGGTCTCCTTGTTACAGTGGCTCCACTGTCCTCAGTGCTCCACTGCTGGGAGGGGCCAACAGAGCTCCCACTCACACAGCTTGTCGGAAAGAAGAAAGGGGTGTACACATGCAGGACAGCAGCCTTGGCCTCCAGATTTCCCTGGCAGAGGTGAGGAAGGGAGTAACCTGGCAGTCAACACAAGGAGAAAGACGCTGAGAGGACAGACACATGCATGCTGAGCACGTGCCCTGTGCCAGGTGCTGCACAGAACATTGCCCATGATGCTCCCCACTTGACTGGGCACCGCGAGCCTCCCCATCTGACGATGGGCAGGATCTGGTCCTCATCCTGGCTTCGCAGCCCACCCTCAGGAGATGTCGCTGACCTGGCCGAAGTCCAACAGTGCAAATAGCCACCTGCCTCTGGAACACCTGCTTGCTTGCGCAGGACCCATCTGGTCTTGCATAAAGAACTACGTAGGGTCATTCACAACCCACGTCTTAAATAAGGGAAACCAGTGTCTGTGTTTATTCACCCATTCATTCATTCATTCGCCAATTATTCCCAAGTGCCTACTTTGTTTTGGCTACTGTATGAGGCATTAAGGATTCGATGGTGAAAGCAAACAGATGTGGTCCTTGCCTTCTGACTCATAGTCTAATGGGAGAGACAAAATGAAATAATCATACACACAAATGCAGAATGACTTTTGTGATAACTGCTTCGAGAAACAGAAACTTGGTGTCAGGAGAGAGAATAAAGAAAACATTTAGCTTAGTTCCACAAGGCTTTCTTGAGGAAGCAAAGACCTAGCTGAGAACTGAAAGAAGAGTAGGTGTCAACTAGGTCCCCAAAAGAAAGGGCTGTCTAGGCCAACGGCATAGCAAACGCAAAAGCAAAGAGACTGGGCGTGGGGGCGGGCACAGTGGGCATGCAGGGTGGGTAGAGGGCGGTGCGTATGTTCTGGGTGCAGCAAGACAGGTGGGCAAGGCCAGGCCCTGTGGACTCTCAAGCCACAGTGGTGATTGCAGGTTTTATCCTCAGAGTAATAAGGAGTTATTGAGGGATTTAAATACAGTGGGACAGAATGACCCAATTTGTGTTTTCAAAGGATGTTCTGGCAGCCATGCAGTGAGTGAGTCTGGGTACAAGACTGCATAGGTGAAGGCCCTTGGAGAAAGGGAATTGCTAGTCGCTGCCACCTTCCTGAGAGCAAACCCATGCATAGGGCCCTGGACGTCATGGAGAGCTCAAAGTCATCAGACTTTTCATCTGAAAAGTCCAGTGGGGAGCAGGGCAATGAGGACCCACACAAAGTGGCCCTCACAACAGAACAGAACTTTGCCACCATCCCCACTTTACCTGTGGCTGATCTGGAAGGAGGTACTCCAATAAGTGGTGCAGAAAATGCAAAGAGGTGACAGGACTTGGTAAAATGTCATGATCCCTCGCTGGGCTGAAACCAAGTTGTTTTTTTCTCCTTGTTTTCCAAATTAATTCAACATTCCAAATAAATCCAGAGAGACTTAATTGGGGGCCCTTTCATGTGGATTGAAACTCATAAATTGCAATTTGCTGAGTTGCAGGAAGGCAGAGAATTGCATGCCACCCCCTCCCGCTTGGCACCACCCCAGAGGGTCTGGAAGAGAGAGGCGACTCTTGGGACTGCTCCCAAGTTGGTTTTGGGCTTCATGCGTCAGACTCGGGGAAGCTATAGGAAGAGACAACAGCGTTTGGAGGCTGGGAAAATGGCTGGAGATAGCTGCAGCTGACGCCAGGGGGAGAAGGCGAAACCCCAAGACAGCAGGATTGAGGAGCCCTTTAAACTCAATGAGAAAAGACTACAGGGAGGACCCTCCCCTATGCACTTCATCAAGGAATTCTCTGAGAATGGAGATGGAAGGGGAGTCTTCCCAGCAAACAAAGAAAAAAGGACTTTGTGCATGGATCAGAGAAGTTTTCTTTCTCTGTGGCAGTGGCCAAGAAGGCGTAGACAGAGCGTTCAGATAACCAGTCTAAGGGACTGGTTCCTATAGGTTCAGTATTGCTATAGGTATCAGTTGGCTTTACTGGATGCATCTGTGCAAGGTAGTGTGGGGGTGACATGTGGCACAGATCCTAGATGAATGCATCACTTCTTCAAGAGATACCTCAGGGGAGTCTGAGGGTTTCGTTGTTCATCTCTATTTTGGAATCTAGAATGATATGGAAAAACCTTCAGGAAAGCAGCATTGAGAGACAGGATGGGTCTGTACAGCCCTGGGGTTGCCAGTGGGTTGAGCATACCCTCTGGAGGATGGGACATGAAGGTCGGCCCTGGTGTGGTGGGTTCAAACAGTCCCTGTGATGCCGGGGCAGAAGAGTGCTGGACAGGAACCTGTGTACCTCCAAGTCACTCCCTAGTTCTCCCGTTTGTCCCCCTACCCAGGTGTTGTGAACTGAATTGTGTTCCCCCAGAATGTATATGTTGAAGCTCTAACCCCCAATGTGACTACACTTGGAGATAGGGTTCTTAAAGAGGTAATTAAGTTTAAATGAGTCATAAGGGTAGATCCTAATGCAACAGGAGGAGATATCACGGACGTCCATGTGCAGAGAAGGGGCCACGTGAGTACCCAGAGAGAAGGCAGTCATCTGCAAGCTAGGGAGAGACCTCATAGGAAATCAACCCTGCTGACACCTTGATCTTGGACTTCCAGCCTACAGAAGTGTTGGAAAATAAATCTCTGTAGCTTAAGCCACCCGTCTATGGAGTTCTGTGATGGCAATCCAAACAGACTAATACGTTGAGTTTGGCTCTCCGGGAGTGACCATCTCCTGTCTTCTGTCTCCTATTCCTACAAGGAGTAACAGCCTTTGCTCACTCCAAACACCTGGAATGACTCCGAACTTTCCACAGTATTTCCCTCCACTGGGTCGAGTAAGCAGTCAAGGAATATCAAAAAACCCCAGTTAATCCAGTGAATTGAAAATGGTCTTTCTGAGCAGAGGTAACATCCCAGATGTTCACAGTGGTTCTTAGGAGAAATTGTCTTAGGAAGACTTTTTTTTAGATTTAGTCAAACCGCTGTTTTAAAAATTTGCAGTACGTATCAGTAGGCGATGGAATTAGTGTGTAAAAGATTGAGAATTAATAGGGTATTTCCACAGTCTCAAAGTTATCTCCGCACAATTACTTACAAGTTGAAAAAGGAAAACCAGTAACTTGACATTGGAGAACGCTGGCAGACACTTCCTTACTCAAAAGAGTGAGATTAACACCCTCAACGATGGTGTGTGCGGGCAGTGGGTGCTTCCTGATACCGTGCACCGAGAAGGACTCGGCATCACTTTGGTGATATCACTGTCAAACACACGTAACCCACATCTGCGTATGAAGGAACAGCAGACAAACCTAAATTGAGGGACAGCCTATAAATAAGCAATCTGTTCTGGAAAGAAAAAAAAGGCTAAGAAACTGATCCAGGTTAAAGAAGGACAAAGAGACATTACAACTAAACATAATGTAGGAGTCTTGATCGGAATCTGGGCAGGGGATGATACCTGTAGTTTACTCGTAACGGTTTGGAAAACTAACAGCCGTGCACAGGGAGAGACCGACAGAGCAAAGGAGATAAATAGTAGCAAGGGGCAAATCGGACTGAAGGGCATATGAGGGTTCTTTGTTATTCTTGCAATTCTTCTATAACTTTGAAATTATTTCGAAATGGAAGCTTTTACAAAAGTCCTGCACTCCACACTGTTCCTTACAAAATGATCTGTGGAGCAATTTTAATTTTCTTGGGGAGTCCGATTTTTTTCCCCTGGCGCCAAATGTCAGCATGCTTTCTTTGAAGAAATAATTGACAATTGTGTATCCCCATCCTTTCCATTTTTGCCTTGGCTGTTAGGAAGCCATTCCATGACACAGAGATGTATCAACCTGGACAAGTCACTTAGCCACTCCACATCTCAGCTTTCTTCATTTGCAAAGTGGATAAGATAAAGGTACCCACCGTGGAAGGTGGCTGTAAGATAGAAAGTACTCAGCACAGTATATTATGTGTAATAAGCACCCCATTTTAGTTTCTTCATTTTCTTATTCTTCCTGTTACTATTATCTTGTTGTTATTATATTACCTATTACTCGCTCAACTCTCTTTGCTAAAATGAGCTTGGGGCAGACACGTGTAATTAGGAAAACTTAGAACTTACAAGGGAAGAGATTTTCCTCTATGTAAATTGTCAACACATCAAGTGTTCTGAGGTCTTCCCATAGAACATTCCATGTGCCCTCAAAACACAGTTCTGGGTAGTATGGAAAAAGTAGAAACAGCCATCAGAGTCAGACAGACTAAAGTTCAAATTCCAGCCCTGCCGACTCACTCACTCTGTAACCATTTGGTTCAGGAAGGTCTGGGCTATGCCGAAAGCACAAACATCCCCAAGACTCCGTGGCTAGAAACAAGGTCCGTCTCTTGCTCATGCTACTGTAAGCTGGTGGGAAGCTCTGCTCCATGCCGTCTTCCCTCCAGCATCAAGGCTGATGGAGTCTCCACCTTCAGAGATGCCTGGGCAGTGGAAGAGGATGAGGTGCTCACATTTTATTGGCCAAAGGCATGCCTAGCCACAGATCACTCCAAAGGAAGTTCAATCATACCACGTGCTACAGACTTAAACCAAAAATATGTGGTGAACCACACCAGTGACCAGCACAGTCCCCTTGGACAAGTCTTTATTCGCTCTCCGTATTAGTTTCCTCCCTACTGAAGGGGGAAGAATAATATTAATACTTTACATCTCAACACAAGGGTAATGACTTAATGAGATAAGCTGGAAGAAGCACCAAGTAATCTGGGTCAGAAACATAATAGGTGCTCATTATAGTAAAGAATACTCTGCCCTCATTTTTTGGGTGTCCCAAAGGACCAAAACTGTCCTCTTTGTGGATCTAGACAGACAGACAGTTAGGTAGATTAGATAGATAGATAGATAGATAAATAGATAGATAACCAGTAGTTACTTCTCCAAGTAATTACTCTTCCAAGCCAAGAAGACTCCAATAGGAAACAGAGACAATTTGTCTCAGAGACAGAGAGCAAAGACTCTTCAATTCTTTTTTCTCTAGATTCCATTGGGTTTCAGGATCTATCTGGTACACGGTGGTCTCCAGACAGGGTTGCAGGGTTGCAATGTTAAATTTATTCAGTACCTACTGTGTGCCAAGCCCTATGCAAAGCACGGCGTGGATCAGACCCGGCAAGAGCCATGGGGCTTTACGAGGGCAAGTTAGACACGTCAAGAAATTCCAGCAAAACAGCTGACAAAGGAATGGTGGCCGCGGCACTAGGCGTAGCTGCAGTAGGGAGCTGGCACCGGCCTCTGATCCACTGAACACCTGGCTGAGGGGAGTAATGGGACTGCGACCCCGTCGCCTGCAGTGCTGGGCTTGGCATCCCCTGGCCACTGGCCAGGTGTCGTGGAGCCAAAGGTCTCCGCGTCAGCTGCGATGGCTTTGGCCCTCAGCAGAAGCCAGTCAGAGGCCAGGGTCTGCGGGTGCTTGTGAGGACGTGGCGGAAGCGCCATCTTGGCGTCCACATTTAGCGTGGGGTCCCCACCTCGCCAGGCTAATGTTGCCAGCTGTCCACAGCACCTCCTTGTGGGGTGGAGGACAATTTTAACTTTTCTGACATCTCAGTTTTATCATTTTTCTCCGGTTAATATGTAATTACTATTCTTCATAATTCTTTGAAGTTTTTTTAAACACCTCTGTAGGCCACGGATTCTCTTATGCCGGTGTCTCACAAACTTCGGCCATCTCTAAATCACATTTGTGACTTTCACCCTGAGAGCTACTGTTTACTTGCTATTTGTCTCTATTTCATCCCTACTAACTCTCTGATTTTTGTTTAGCTCAAAGATCTTTTTGGCCTTATGTTATGCAATAACATCTATAAAATGACAAGTTCACTATTTTTTTCCTATTACACATTAATTGAATATATAAAGATTAAAATTTTGAAAGTCATCCCCAATGGAACGGGCACCAAGCATTTAAAAAGCGCTGCTTGGACGCATGAGAAACAGGCTGCTCTGGGAGAAAACAGCAGGCAGAGTTCCACGTCAAATGAGTTTTGCAACCTTGGAGAAATTGCAGGACCTCTCCGGGCTTTGGTTTTCTCATCTGCAAAGTGACTAAACTGAGTCCACACCTTTTAAGGTCGTTTGAGGATAAAATGAGATGCTACACATAAAGCACCTATCACACAACCTGGTCGCTGTTATGTTTCTTGCTTATTCATCCCATAAACAGCAGCTGAGCCCCGTGCTCAGTGCTATGGAGGATTTACAAGTAAGACATAATCAATACCATCCCAGTAGTTTGCAACCTGGTGTTTCCATACAAACATACCTAGAACACAGAGCAGGAGAATCTTAAATGTCTCATGAGCAGTCCAGGCAAAATGCAATGATAGGGAAAAGCAACTCCCAGCAGGGAGATCAGGGGAGGCTTCCTGGAGGAGGTGCCATTCGAGCTGGGCAGAGAAGGAAGGACAAGGTCTGAGTGTGCAGCACTGCAGGGAGAGCCTTCCAGGAGGAAGGGGAGAAACTGGGCAAGCGCACAGCACCCTTGTCCTCTGGACTTCCCTCCCCTCTGGAAACAAAAGCCTTTCTTCCCTGCCGTCCTTCCTATTGGTGAAGGGCTTCCCACCCAGCTTTCCCGTCTGTGCCACCAACATTCTCTTGGACCTGCAAACTACCCAATGGGTCCATTCCTGCTCCCCGATGTCACCCCACCTGCTTTCCTCTTCTCATCGATCTTGGCCCCCTTCGGGGCCTTGAATGCGGGAATCAGGATTTGGGGGCTGAAGGAGAGGCAGAGCTTCCCCACCGAGTTCTGCGCTGATCCCTAGGGACAGTTCTGCGCTGATCCCTAGGGACAGCCGTCTCTCCCTGGCCAGGGGATAAGCGCATTTGGCCTCCTTGTTTTTGAGGGGCTTCCTGCCTTGGAAAGGTCTTGGGCCAGCCAAATACACAGAGTCCTTTTGCCTCAAAGATTCTATTTGTTACGTAAAAAGAAAAAATCACTGAAAAAGCAACAGAAAATCTATCCCTGCCACGTGGTTTCCTGTTAGCCGCTGGCTAAATCAGCTCGTGTGTCTTTTTTTTTTTTTTAGCCTTCCTTGGCTGCTTTTAGCAAGTCAGAGCCTGAAAGCCTTTCCAAGACCATCTTCTCCAACCTCCTGAAGGCCCGTGGCACGTTTCTATCTGTTCCTGTCCACCGGCCCTAGCGCGGGGCCAGGCACCTGGTGGACACAGCCCACACCCGAAAACAGAACTATCATCTACGGATAAGTGCGAGACCCAGCTGGGGCGGGGACCTGCCACTGTCACACAGCACACAATGGCCAGCACGAGGGTGTAGCCCTGGCTCCTCCTGTCCCCCGATCACTTCCCTGTCCCCCAGCCTTTTGCTCTGCTCTCTCCCAGGCAACGACCCCATCCGCAGATTTCACATGTGTGAAGTCTGCGAAGAATCAACGCCAGGCTCAGAAATGGAACAGGGCCTTACTGGAGACAGACTCTTGTCCTGGGTTCAAACGGAGGCCGCCCAAGGCTAGGCTGGACGGACAGAGGGGACAGCCATCGTGTCTCTGGGAGGAAACTTACACGGGTCCCCAACATCAGACGGGAGGCACAAGAAAGAAACCCCACACAAAGGACACACATCAAATGCCACACACACGTGTTCCGAGGGGAGAACATTCTTGGTATTTCATTAGCCAGGGCTGGAGCCAAGAAGGGAATTTTCGGTCACCGCATCTTCTCAGGGTCACAATGTCTCTCTTTTCCTTTTTGATCTAAAAAAGAAAAAAAAAAAAGAAAGAAAGGAAAAAAGGAAGAAAGAGGAAGAGGGGGAGGCGAAAAGGAGTAAGCTCCCTCGCCGTAATTGAATTACCGAGCTGGCCTCTGGGGCTGGGGCTGGAATCCAAGAGGCCTTTGTGTAATAGCTGGAGGAACCCGGGACAGTGGCAGGGATTTCAAAAGGGAAGAGGAAGAGCTGGGCAGTCAGGAAGACAACAGGGATGGAAGGGGGCAAGGGATGAGGGGGGACTGCAGAAATTGAAAGCTGAAGCCCCGTCTTGCTCCAGGCCCTGCCCTGACCCCGGGTGGCTGCCCTCTCACCAGAACCCTGGGCAGCGGGGGCAAGGCAGGCTGCACAAACAGAAAGGTCCCAGCAGGGGCCAAGCTTCCCCCGGGAGGCTGTGCCCGACCAGGGCGAGGGTGGAAGGAGTTCTCACCCCCTAGGCCCAGCACCTACTATGTGCCAGGCTCTGAGCTAGGATCCGGGGTCGTAAGAAAGCTCCCACTGACTGTTAGTGGCAACAAATAGCATGTGCTGAGGGATCCCTGTGTGCCAGGCACCGCGCTGGGCTCTTCCAGGTGCCTCGTCTCAGCGATCCTCAGAACAGCTCATCAGGGCTGGTACTGAGGTCCCCCTCAGTTTGCAAATGCGGAAACCCAGGGAGCTAAGTGATCTGTCTAAAGTCACAGTTAGCAGAGGAGCCAAGACTCACATCCAGATCACCTTGACACCGTGGCCAGGGTCTCAACAACCACTCTCCTCATTATCTCATTTCATGTTTACAATAGTCCTGCCAAGTAGGCAGGATTCCCAGAGGGGGAAACTGAGGCACAGAGATGTTAACTAACTTACCAAAATTCACACAGGGCGTAAGAGGCTGAGCTGGGATTTGAACCTGTGTAGTCTGGCTCCGGAGCCCAAGAGCCCTCCATCTCACCTGCTGCAGTCGGGTGGATTTTCCACCCCATAGCCTATGTCCTGACCACCCGAGTGTCCTCTCCAAGCTCCTGCCCAAACAGAGAGCAAGCAGCGAAAAGAAAGCGGGCAGAAGCCACCCAGGAGAGGAAGGGGCTAAATGTGGCCCTGGGGTGTACCCTGAGGTGTCGTCGGTGCCTTAAATGCCCCTTGAAATCTCACAGGTACAATCCCACCCACGAAGCCAGCAGCTATCACCTTGGTGCCCAGGCGAGGGTGAGGTTTATATTGTGGGAGCAAAAAGGTTGGAACGTATTTGGTACAGAAGGACCTGAGGCACTACTGTGTTCTCTGAGAATAACAATTTTGAAGATCCTTTTACATCACACTAACAGAAGTGCGTGGCCTACGACAGTGTTTCTCAACCTTGGCCCTGCTGACACTTGGGGCTGCATGCTGCTCTGTTGTGGGGCATCTTGTGTGTTGTGGGATGTTCAGTAGCCTCTCTGCCTCTGCCTCCTAGATGCTAGAGTACCATTCCCCTCACCCTCGCCCCACCCCTGTTGTGAAAATCAAAAAATGTCTCTGCTCACTGCCAAGTGTCCCCAGGCTGGGTAATGAAGGGCACAGTTGCCCCTGCCTGAGAACCACTGGCCTAGAGGATAAAGCCCATCACTCTCCTACCCCCTCTCCCACCGACCCACTCAGTATACCCCAAGCTCCAACCAAACCAAATCGTCACTATGCCCCAACACACCTTGCTCTGGGGGTGCCTCAGGGCCTTTGCACATGCTGCACATCTGCCCGGAATGCCCTTTAAACTCCTGTGCATGCTTAAAGACCCAACTCTGATTTGCCTGCCCATGTGAAGCCCTCCCAGCCTTCACTTCAGGTGACTTCACCTGTGTCCCCTCCCCCATGCTGCTGTGGCCCCTCGCGCTGTCATCCCCAGCACCTAGAACATTTCCCCACTGCAGCGCTTTTCCAACTTCCTCTCTCCATGTCAGGCTTGATCCTGGGGCTCCCGGCCCCCTGAGGGCAGGGAACAAGAATTCTGCATGCCTGATATACAGCAGGTGCTCAAAACATGTTTGTTGAATGAATGCATGTAACATGTTCCTTTCAAACAGCCTTACCTAGTAACAAAAGCAGATTTAGCAGACCGCAACTGGGGCAGCCCTTGTGGTTATTCAGTGGATACTTCTCACACACCTGCTAGGTGAACAAGAAAGACCAGTCCCTGCTCTTGTGGAGTTCAGAGTCTAGTGCAGGCAGCTAGTACACATACAGTTGGTTAATTAGCTGATTGATTAACTCGAACAATTGATTAACCGATGCGGGTATTTCTGATGACAGCTGTGACATCGTCATAGAGGGCAGGGTGACTGTGTCTAACAGACGGGCCCTAAAGTGCCTGGGGGTGGTCAAGGATGCCCTCCCTGAGGACGTGACATTTAAGAGGAGAGTGGAAGGGTGAGTAGACATTGACCAGATGGAGAGAGGGAAGGGTGCTCCAGGCAGAGGGAACCACACGTGTGAAGGCCGTGCAGCAGGAAGGAGCAAGACGGAGAGAGGAACTGAAAGGCAGTGTGGCACAAGCATGGTGAGTGGGGGACAGGAGTGACCCTGCTGGCCAGGTATTGGTGCAAGGCGGTACCCATGAAGGCTTCCACACTTCCCAGTTTCTGCTTCCCCAGCTCCTGGATGTGCTGGTAGGTCCTCCCCAGGCAGGGGCTACCCTGGACTTCCCCAGCTCTGCCCCACATCCCACAGGGTCTGATCACTAAGAGTTGGGCCAGACATGGGAGAGGGAGCATCAGTAAAGGTGGGGCACTGGGTAGGTGAGGAAGCCTCACAACAGGGTGTCAGGTAACAAGAGGGTGTGTATCTTGCTTAGACCTGGCCCAAAGGGACCGTGATGGTCCCTTCGTCCATGGGCTAGAAGGCGAGCAGAGGATGCTGGGCCTGCAGGGGCACTCAGAGCCCAGCAGCTGGAGAAAAATGGGCGGGGGACGAAGGGCCTGAGAGACAAGCCGGGCCACGGTCTTCATCAGAGGCAGGGAAACAGTCCACATGACAAGCGTGACTCGACGTACCTGCCTTGTGCCATGAGTGACGTGGATTTGTCGTCCCCATTGTGCGGGTAAGTCTTTTGCCCAAGGTCACATCGTTGACAGCGGCAGGTTTGGGAATGAACCCAGGCCAGTGAGAGTCCACAGCCTGTGCCTCCTGGGGTGAAACTGACGCTCGGAGAGGAAAAGGGACACACTCCAAGTCCCACGGCCAGAAATCGTAGTTGTGGACACTCACTGGGTATCTACCACGTGTCTCTGTGTCCTGTCCTCTGCTCTTGAAACCTCAGGGAAGTAAATCCTACAGAAATACCCCTTTTTCAGCTGAGAAAACTGAGGTCAGAAAGCTAGGAAGGAGCAGAGCTAGGATTTAAACCACTCTGAACCTGTGCTTTTCGTGTTACATGCTAAGCTGCCCTCGGGGAGAGCTGGGACTAAGCCCTCCCCATCCTTTTTGACACTCAGGATGAATTCACAAAGGCAGCAAGGCCTGGCCTCCCTTGGTGAGAGTGGAGCCTTACAGAGATGACCTGGAGAGGTGACACACTTTCTGAAATTCATACTTCAGTGTCAATGACTGCTCTGGGAGCCTTTCCCTAGAGGATGTTTTATCAGGGTATTATGGGGAGGTGGGGAGAGGAAGCATGGCTGTGTCTGCGGAGGAATTTGTGGAACAAAGAAAATCATGTTGGCCTGTCAAAAAATGGGCAAAGGACATGAACAGAAACTTTCCAAAAGAAGACAGAACAATGGCCAGCAAACATATGAAAAAATGCTCAACATCTCTAATCATCAGGGAAATGCAAATCAAAGCCACAATGAGATGTCACTTATCTCCAGTGAGACTGGCCTTTATCAAAAAGTCACAAAACAATAAATGTTGGCATGGATGCGGAGAGACAGGAACACTCCTACACTGCTGGTGGGACTGCAAACTAGTGCAACCCCTGTGGAAAGCAATATGGAGATACCTGAAAGCGATACAAGTAGATCTACCATTTGATCCAGAAATCCTACTACTGGGCATCTACCCGAAAGAGCAAAAGACACTCTATAAAAACACTT
This sequence comes from Lepilemur ruficaudatus, assembly GCA_963574885.1. Classification (NCBI taxonomy): domain Eukaryota; kingdom Metazoa; phylum Chordata; class Mammalia; order Primates; family Lepilemuridae; genus Lepilemur; species Lepilemur ruficaudatus. The sequence continues at coordinate 245,740 of CAUYRT010060527.1, forward strand.
GCACTAGAATGTTTATAGCAGCACAACTGCAAAGTTGTGGAAACAACCCAAGTGCCCATCAATACACGAGTGGATTAATAAAATGTTGTATATGTATACCATGGAGTACTATTCAGCTATAAGAAGCAATGGTGATATAGCACCTCTTGTATTTTCCTGGATGGAGCTGAAACTTGTTCTACTAAGTGAAGTATCCCAAGAATGGATGGACAGGCACCACATGTACTCACCAGCAAATTGGTATTAGCTGATCAACACCTAAGTGGACACACAGGAACAACATTTATAGGGAGTGGGGCAGACGGGAGGGGGAAGGAGGGGATGGGTAGATACATATTTAATGAGTGTGATGTGCACCGTCTGGGGGATGGTCAGGCTTGACGCTCTGACTGGAGGGGGGAGAGGGGCAAAGGGCAATGTACGTAACCTTAACATTTGTACCCCCATAATATGCTGAAATTTAAAAAAAAAAAAAGTATTATTGGTTTTATTTTTCCCACTTACAGGTGAAAATACTGAGATCTGATGAAGTAACTATTTCAAGTAGGATCTCATGGTTCCAAAACCCTTACCCCAATTGCCCACCCCATTCTATACCCACTCTTTTTCTCTTGGAAAACATTTCCTGATTAATTTACTGTGGATTGGTTCTAGCTGAGCTTCCTTTCCTCCTCCCCTCTCTCTCCACTATTTCCCCTCTTCTCATTTTTTGCTAATATCCAGGATCTGAACAGTCTCAGGAGAGGTGTGAGTTTGGTCCCAGGTACCTGTTTTTTCCCTTGCAAACTTTGACGTCTCAGTTCTTGCCTCTGTACAGAAGTCCCTGGCATCTCTTTAAAGGGCATATTTATTATTTAAACAAAGGTGATTTGTGCCTTCCTGTGTCACACACGGAAAGCTTGAATACTTCCCACATTTGTCACTGCTCTCAGTACTTGATTCCTTCAGAGTCTAAAAACTACTTCTTACATATTCATGTAAAGCTGACAGCCAAGGGGTTTCTGGATAGTTTTATTGCATTTGAGACACTTTGTGATGGGTTGCAATCTATTCTTGGTTAATGAAATGAGTTCTTATGGGAGATAGTCATCATACCTGTCTAGGTTATAGTAGATTTAATAGTGTGTGCATTGTATATTTAAGTGAAAGCATCCATCTAGGAAGATTTTATAAGCTCTCTGCTAAAAAGCCCAGAACACAGGGTGATCAAAGTGCCAAACTAGGGAAGGAAGAAAGGAATACATATTATCACTTCATTTAACCATCAATATGGCCGATGTACTGGAGGTTAGGGTGATCTGAACAAATTCCTAATGCTATTTAACATAAAGTCCGATCCTAGAAATACTATTATTTAACCAAAATTAGTCTTTAGAGCAACCTGCACTTTCCATAATTTTCTCCCACACATTCCATCATTCCCTTCATGCCCCTGGACAGCTGCCACTTTCATGCTGCCCCTCTACCTACAAAAGAAAATAATGTAAGATAATTCATGCACGGGCATTAGACCTACTTGTACTCTTCCACAGGGAATGTTTGCCTTCTCAAAGATGAGAACTCCACTTGCTCCACAGCTAGAACTGCTGTTCACAAACATAATTTGAGCAAAAGAAGCCAACCCTCCAAAGAATACATATTCTATTCTTTCATTGGTATAAAATTAAACAAAAGGCAAAACTACTCTGTACTGTTAGCAGTGAAAATAGTGATTATTTTACGAAGGAGGGAAAGAGTCTTGGTCCAGAGGGCCACTTTACTTTGTATGTTATACTTTAGTTTTTCAAAGTTTAGGAAAAATACACAGATTACACTATTGGAAGTGGGCTATGATTGACTTACAGAAATAATTCTCTAATAGCTAGATGTGTCTAACTCCCAAACCCTGCTTTACCCTCAACTTCATGAGGAGTAAATTTGTACTGTATCTCACTTCGCTCTTTTTCTAGATCCATTCCCAAGTTGCCTTCCTTTCCAAGAACCTGGATTAATTACATGCTGTCTGTCACAGGAGGACAGATTGTAATATCTGCCCTCAAGAGGGACTCACAGTGATTCTCAGTAATGATTTTTAACTCAGTCTCCTTGGTAGCATTCAGTCTTCCAGTCAACTGGGAGGGGGAAAAAGAAGGAAAGATGAAGGGGGCTGGGGAAGAAGGAAGAAAGAAAGCCAAGGAGGAAGGAGGAGGTGGTAATCTTTAGCTGAAACTTGCCTAAAACTCATCAGAGGAAGAACCTGGGGACCCAACCTGGGAGGGACCACAGCACTGACCAGCCAGGGGTTGTGCCATCTGCTGGCTGGGCCACAGGAGGAGCTTTCTCACCTTACCAATGGCATGCCAGAGACCAGTTTATTGGTTTTTGTTTTGTTTTTAATTTTTTGAGACATTACATTTGTACATATTTATGTTTATATCTACAGTTTTGTTTAGTGGCCTTTTAAATTAATAATTCTGTTCTTCTGTGTCATAGTAAATTATCTAAAAATACTTTTAATAAAAATACTATTAATAAACGGCCATGGTAAGAAAAGAATTATGAGATCACCACTCCATTTTTTGGTATCTTTGTCATGTAAATGGAGCTGAAATAGAGTACAGTAGGTGGAATTCCAATGGACTTGTAATTTTAAATTAAAATGCTCACAATGCATCTCAATGGAAATGTCTTTTAGGTTTCTTGTCTACTTCCTGAAATAGCTAACTGAATTTGTAAGATTCCTTGAATGAGGACTAGAGCTGCTTCACAGCTCATTTAAATTGTGTAGCACACAACCTGTTTTTCTTTTGAATGACTAACTACATAATAGAGATCACTCAGACAGTATTTCCTCTTGTTTTGACTCAGCTTCAGCATTGATGTTTATGTCCAAAAATGTCCATGTTATTTTATAGATGGTCATATAAAAAATGAACATGGAAAAACCCTTAATGTGTTTGGATTTTGTATGTTTTTTTTGCCTGGAATTTCCTTTAATGACAACTAGAACAGCAGTAGCAAAACCCAAAAGACTAAATGAAAACCAATGAGTATCAACAGGGTGATTGAAATGGAAAAATAAAGACTTTGCATTTTCAGTTGTCACGGGGAATTATAGTGTGTAGCCCCAAGATTTTCAACTTTGGATCTTTGCTATGAAAAGCATATTGACAATTCCATTGTAGGTTTAATTTAGTCTTATTATCTGGTTGTCCATTCCAGTTGTATTCACCAGATCCACAAAACAATGATTTTTTTTTTTAAATCTATCATGCCTGTATTAAGAAATTAAAACACAAAACCAAATAGCTTCTGAATTTGTAACAACTGTTTATACTCCTTTTCCTGGCAGCAGTTGCTTTATCTGACAATATTCCCAGAGCTGTATGCCAACAAGGCTAGGGTGGCCAAAATAAAATGCTTTGGCATAATGAGGCAATAAATAATTTGAAGCTGTGAGACCAAAACAGCCATGCTGAATTTTAGCACTAGTCGTAAAGCAGGAAGAAGGCAAAATTGGCCAAGTAAGAGAAAGGGTATGATGTGCCTTTTTTTTTTTTCTTATGGGCTTTCAAGAAAGTATCACAGGAAAGAAAGGAAGAAATTATAAAGTACAATACTATTAATTCTGTCCATTATACAATAGAACATCAAAAAGTATTCAGCTGACTCTATGGGATATTGTAGAGGTAATTTAAGCATCTGTCCAGAGGTTGAGCACAAGGCCTTTTCAGGGGCCTTGCGACCCAAGACTCTTGCATACAAAAGGAAAAGTCCATAAGTGACCATAAATGAGTGGTTCCTAGTGAGAGGTGTGGTTTAAAATAATCTAAGGAGCTTCCTGAAAACACCATCCTGGGCTTATCTCAGAAAATTCTGGTGTTCTGAGTCTGGTATCTAACCTAGGCATCTGCATTTTTGAAAAGCTCTGCGGATGATTCTGATGCCTAGGCCAAGTTGAGAGCCACTGCCTTCAAGGATACTTGCAACTTCCAAAAGCACCTAGCTTAGAATCCTGAATAATACGCACCTGAAGAAGTCAACCCCTATGTAATATAGGTGCAGAATAACATTCCAATTAGAGTAGCAGTAACAGTAAAGAAAGTGTCCAAGTTAAAGCCACAGAAAGCTAGAAGCTCCTTACCTTTCTGCTGCCTAGAATTCAACATTGTATAATATAAACTTGAAACATAATGCCTAACTGGTTCATAATTTGAATGCCATCATTCAATCCATTTGGCATGTCTAAATTCCTCTTTACAGTATTCAAGTTACCAAAAATCACTAATGCAATTATTTTCTGAGAATAGGAAACTTGCATTTGACTCACATTTCCATACTTCCTCTAACACACACACACACACACACACACACACACACACACACACACACACACACCTAACAAGAGGACCTGATCTTGATGTGTAAAGATTTGTGCCTTAAAGAAAAAAAAGTTAAACTTAACATCATTACTAATATTAGAGGACTTACTTTTAAAAATGATCATACATCGATTCTACTAAAGAAGCATAGCTGTCTGTGGGGCCAAAATGACTATGAGGGCAAAGAAACTTAGAATCCAGTTCGTGGATTGTCATTCTGGCCCTACCTCCGGCTATCCCTGTGTGACCCGTCTCCTGTACTCAGTCTTCTTGAAAGAACAAAGTTGAATCCACTTCACTACGAAATCAGAGTGTTATTTCCTCCCAGTGGAAATTTCATGACAGCAAGTCAAGGTGAAGGACCACGTCTTAAACAAAGGGGGGAGCAACTACTTGGCAAAAAGTAGCAACAGCATAATTATAAAGCACTAGTAATAAGGATTATTTCCAAGTGGGTTCACTGTAGACTCTCGACTGCTCTGATGTCGTCCTTTCAGTGCCTACAAGTAATGGAACATCTTTATACGTGTTTGTGCTTAGCAACATTTCTATGCCTGTTTAAAGACAGAAAACCACAGAAGACTCCAACCTCATTCCATTTTCTCAGAGGAAGCTGCAATTACATATATAACTATTAAGTCGGATATCTAACAAATGACATGATTCTCTAATTCATACGTAAAAACCTGATGGGGGGAAAAACGCTAAGGTTTCCATAATTTATTATTTTCTTTTCTTCAAAAAGACTTTTAAAACTGCAATTAAAAAGAGATCACAATTGAACTTGAAGCTTGTGTTTCCTGAGCACCATACAGCCATAGGATTTACTGAGCAGCAACTATATGAAAGATACTAGCCCAAGCGCAGGGATACAGAGATGGGTGACAAGTAATCTGTGCCCTCCAGGCTGCTCCGACTTAGCTGGAAAAACAGGAGAGAATACTGAAAGATTAGTATTGTCACAGTGCAGCACAAGCTAAGTGCCTATTAAATGGCTCAGGGTCCTAGTAAAGGTGGTAGGAATTCTGAGGAGGCAGCGGTCACCAGAGGCAGGAGTCCGAGTCTGAGTGGACCTGAAAGAACATGGGCCGTAGGCTGGCACAAAGGAGTAGTAGTTGTTGCAAACAGGACAACCTGGGGGGATATCTATCTGTAATAGACAATGGTGGGATGGGGGCTGTGTGCAGGGAAAGAAGGGGTTTTCTTATCTGCGGGCTGTGGGGCGGGGCACACAAAATTTTTTAGTGGAGGTGTAAAATCTGAAGGTGTTCTTTCAGAAAGAGCTGTCTGGCACTGTGCCTGTAATGATTTAATAAGAATAAAGATTACTCCTAAATGAGGTAGATGCCGTCACAAAGCCCATGAATAAATGAGAGAGGGATCTGGACTAGGAAAGTAGCCAGGAAGGTAGAAATGGCAGTGCGGAAAGTGAGGCCCATTTGAGGCCGGGCGCAGTGGCTCACGCCTGTAATCCCGGCACTCTGGGAGGCCGAGGCGGGCAGATCATTTGAGCTCAGGAGTTCGAAACCAGCCTGAGCAAGAGCGAGACCCCATCTCTACCAAAAATAGAAAGAAATTAATTGGCCAACTAAAACATATAGAAAAAATTAGCCAGGCATGGTGGCGCATGCCTGTAGTCCCAGCTGCTCAGGAGGCTGAGGCAGGAGGATCGCTTGAGCCCAGGAGTTTCAAGTTGCTGTGAGCTAGGCTGATGCCATGGCACTCTCGCCCAGGCAACAGAGTGAGACTCTGTCTCAAAAAAAAAAAAAAAAAAAGAAAGAAAGAAAGTGAGGCCCACTTAGAGAAGTGACAGGGTATTGTGACTGATCAACTTTAAACAGAGAAGAGATCGGATCCACACTTTGACAGATAATTACAGAACTCCTGTTCTGTGCCAGGCACTGCAGTAGGTCCTGGGGGACACAGATAAACAAAATGACTTAAGAAATAACTGCCAGAATGCAGTAAGAATGCAGTACCCGTGGTAGAGTTTTTGGAAGGGAGTTCAAACTCTCCCTGTCTCCATGAGCTGAGTTCTCCCCATCTTCTACAAAGGAACAAACCACGGGGCAAAAGTATGTTGGTGGATTTCGGTAACCTGGCTTCACACTTTGGGAACTGAGCGCCACCCAGACATGTCCCACTGACAGCAGCTCTGGTCAGCAGCTGATGTCCGAGCTTGTGAGACACTAACGGGGTTGGCTTCCACTTCAGTTTCCACTGGCAGCAGTGGAGCCAGTGCGCATTCAAATGTGGAGTCTCTGTCCTTTACCTTTCCCAACTTATTTTTATCTGTACTCACTCTCAAGGCCCACCAAAAAAACTATTCAACAATATTTGCATGCCCCCCATCTCTAGCAGCGCCAGATTGTTTCTTGGCTGAATTGATTTTGGCAAAAGATTGAAAAAAATCCAGGATGATTTCTGTTTCACGGGCTGAAACTGCACATCACAGCGTGACCTGCGTGATACCCTCGGCCATGCCAGCACGAGTGCCTTTGGTGTTGACGGGATTAGGAAATGTGTCAGTTGAGCTGGAAGGAAGATGGTTGAGTTTTGGGTTACTGTTTCTCTGTGGAAATCACATGTGTTAAATGCCGTAGGTGTTGATGAGTATCCTATTGCTTGGCTGAAGGTTAATAAAGCATAGGGTAAAACATAGACACCAAATTAGAAGTGACATTTTGACCGTGAATTTTTCTCCAGCCTCTGAGGAAAACTCCCCCACTACCGGACACAATGCTAGGATTTGGACCATCCTTAAAAATAATGACATGGAAAAGAAACAAATTGAAAGTAAATTTGCTACCACCCTCCTGCAAAATCATCCCACTAACATTGCCCTGCTCTTAATAATCATTTATTATTTTTCCTTGCTTTTATCATCCAAAATATATTAGTCCAATAATCTTTAAGAATATTTCTAAGTCCCATTTTTCAGTTATGGTCATTGGATGGTTCTGTTGCTGCTGCCGGGTCCTTGTATAACTCATCTGACTATAAATGTAAAAGGTAGCTTTGGAGATAGGGTACAGCAGCCAATCCCTTTTATCCCTTTCTGAAGTGAGACCAAGTTCAAAGCTGTGACTGCATACCTGAAGGTGACTTATAGTGACTGGGTTCCAAAAAAAAAAAAAACAATTAGAAGCTAAATGAAAGGTGCTCAATCTATTATTTTGTGTTTGTGTTTCTAATCATTCATTTATTTTTTATCCCCACCCTGGCAAATGATAAGAACTGAATATAGATCAGCTATTAGCAGTTGTACTCTCAGTAGCAGTAAAAATAACTTTTAGGCATGAAGATCATATCAATTTAAATATCTAAGTTAGTGGTTCTCAAACTTTAGTGTGCCCAAGTGTTCTCAAACTTTAGTGTAAACATTTAAAATGCACATCCCGTTTCTGGGGTTCACCATGAGAAATTCTGATTTGAAAAGACTGGGATAGCCCAGGAACCACTGCGTGATTCTGATGCAGGTAATCCACAGACCACACTGTGACAAACACTGGCCCCGTCTGGAATTGTTCCTACGTTAGTATTTGAGGGCAGGGAGAGAAAATTCATTCCTAAAGCAAATTGCTGTGTCCTTGAACAGAAGATGCCACCAAAAATCATTCAGAATAATATCATATTGAGTAAAATAACTGGCACTATAGAGAAATAGCTCCCATGTAAAGGAAAACCAGCATCTCTCCTAGAGTATTGAAATACAAATGCTTATGAAGTGCTAACTTTTCTCTAACATGCTCTGTCTTTTTAGGAAGAAATGCTTACAGTATGAAAGATACCATGTTTTCCAAACAGTGCCTTTCTCTGTGTTGATAACATATGTCTTAAAATACAATGTATCTGTAGTGAGTTCTTATTACTCTAATTCTCACCAGGCACATAGTCCCTCAGACGTGATTAGAAAAGTCTGCCTTCCTTCTGAGCTCTGAATTTAGCAACAAACATGATGCTGAATTCTGCATGTAGGAATAGTGGCAGGAGGAAGGAAACCCTTACCTCTGTTTGGGTAAGAATTTTGTCTAGTCCCATCCCTGAAGCTTGTTAGGGAAAATTTGAGAAGCATTTCCGGAGAGCTGCCGATGCTGACTGCAGTGGGAGATTGAGTGACCAGTACTGATCGCACAGAAGGATGTGGCACAAGGGCTGACTGGCGGCTCTTCGTTGCCCTTCACTGAAGGCTAAACTCTGAGTGAGTGAGTGTGTCTTATGAAGGAAATTGCACCAGGAGAGACTTCAGGAGGGCTTTAAGAGTTGCTGAAAGATGGGCAGAGTGGGGAGGAAAGAGGACTTTAACTTTTTTTTAAGTAAATTCCATTGAGATTTAATTTCCATATAATAAAATTCACAATTTTAAATGTATAATTCAATGAGTTTTGACAAGTGTATACAGTTAAGTCCAATAGAAGTTTAACTTTTCACATTAGAATCTTTCACAAGAAGCTTGTGTTTTATAATAGTTTGATAATTAAAAAACATGTTTTTTTTCAAAAAAAATGTTTGTAGAAGAAAGTTTGAAATTATATAATCATACCTCACCTCATTTCATAAAAGCAGCTTACAAAGATATAGTAAAATAACTAGAAATAGAAGGGAAAGATGAGATAAAAGGAGGAACAAGAATAAGGATTTAAATTGGAGCTGAGAGAATGCACACCATGAATTCTGATTTCATTTTTTACCCATAGAACAATTGGACTTTAAGCTTCCAATCAGTCAGTATAAAAAGGAAAACCCAATCATCTTTTCTTGTATGGTTGAGAGCCTCAGTGAATGTAGGCTCCTGTTTAACAAATCCAATTTGCCATCCTGCCTGGAAGTATTTATGATATCTTACGCCATCAGGACATTTTATAAGCTCATTGAAGGTTAATCCAAAGACTGCCCGTGAGGAAGCAAAAGTTACATGAGCCAAACTTTAAAGCTAAAGTTATCTATGGTGTTGACAAACAGGGTGGAGAGCAGCTTAGGGTAACTTCCTTTGACAGGCCAACTCACACTGAAGTCCAAGAACCAAGACTGGTAAAACTACAAAGTCTCAAGAGTAGGGCAGTTGGGCTGTAGCCAGTTCCTACCAGCTTACGAGAGCTAACAGTTAAATTTTCAGGAATTTTGCAAGCTAGTTGTTAAATTGCCATTATTAAAAATTAAATCATGTACACTTACAATTAAATTATATTAAAAACTAAAGTAATAAATATTTAAAACTCATTGCTTCTTAATTAACATTACTGCGTTTTACCATGAGCTCTGCCCTTGAGGTTATTTGCATCTATGGTGCCTGCGTGGTGGTAATATCGTATATCAGTGTGCCACTGTACTTCTCTTCCCAGTTCCACATTCAGTGATGTCACGGTGGTAGTCCCAAATTGGCCATGGTGGGAGTATTTATACCACTGGCATCAGCAAATACTACAAAATTTGACTTACCATTTTATTGATTTTTCTAGACAAAAGTTATGGAGAAAATTTTAATAATGCAAGTTAAAACTTACAACTGTGTTGTCTTAGGAGACTGGGATTTTTATGGACGGAGAGTAATATGTTACCATGGACTAATTATGTGATGGAAATAATACAGGGGAAATGGTGGTCACCTTTGCCATTTGAACGGTGATAGCTGTTGTATAGCAAAGATTGACAAAAAAAAATCTTGAAATTGAAGACAGAACAGTTATCAGAAAGGAGAATTTGGTCAAAAGAACCAGAATAGCATGTCTTGAATAGGAATCACATTTAACTGCTGGCATTACATTTTGCTTCTATTTATTCAGCATGTATTATAATTATGTTTTAATTAATAAAAGTAGATCTTTTTTCCTAACCAAAAAAGTGTGCTGTGTGTAGCCATTACATTGAGAGAAAAATAGGTAAATATTTTTGCAGGATTCAAAAACTACTATGCAGTTCAGGCTGGGTGTAGTGGCTCATGCCTATAATCCTAGCACTTTAGGAGGTTAAGGCAGGAGGATCCCTTGAGCCCACTTTTCTGCTGAATTCCCGCATTCTGTCTTAGAAGTTCTATTCAAAGTGTGACTATCTACTTGCTATTTTGGTTCTTCTTTGTAGGGGAGGCAGGTGTCTGATGCCTCTAGTCACCTTGAAGCCCTTCTCAGGCTATGTTCATTTTGAACTAATCTGTGGACAGACTATAAAAGATGAAAATATGATATCAGTTCTAGAATGTTCTCCACAGCCATATTGGCTCAGCCATAACAGGATTGCCAGGGCTTGATGTCTGATATATTGTCAAGCTCTCAGTAAACTCCTGATGAATAGATAAATGAATGAATGATTTTAGAGACCCAGCAGCAATGACAAGTGTGCTTGTGTATCATATACTGTATATCTCAATAGACTCTATGATCAGTTGCTTTTAACTTTGGTTTAGTTTTGATATGTTGAGATGAGAACAATTGTATATATCATAGGAAGATCAATTATGAGTGACTGAAAAATGTGCTTTGAATATTTCCTTAACATCTCTAACTACCTTTTATACATCCTTGCTTCCATATTTGACTAGTAAGTCCTAAATTGTTCTGTGAAACAACATAGCCCAGGATTATTGGATTTTTTAACATAATTGCTGTAATACAAAGAAAGGATGAGTAAGAAGCAGGAGAATGGTTCTGCTTTTCAGACCTTTGGATGAGAAAATTCCCAGAAATGTTGGGAACTGCAGGAAATGCCTGGTTGTTAATGCAACTAGCCATGCGGATTCTCTTGGGCTGAAAGCCAGACAGTTCCCACTCTATTTTGTGACAGCTCCACTCTGGAGAGCAAGGCCAATTCCTCCAGATGAGCAGCTGTGTAACAGACCATGACAACATGACCATGATGATTCTCAGAGCCGTTTCCTCTCTACAGCTACATGCCTTCTTCACTAAGGAGGTGCCTGTGATAAAAGTGAGGTTAACTTTCTTTTTACTGCTAGCGTACCCTTCCCATACTTCTCCTGCCTTCTATCATAGATTTCACCTCCTGAAGGCAGAGCCTGCAACTAAACTACCTTTGCCCCTCTTCTCTTTCCCGCCTCACACCGCTATCATGCCTAGCCCAAAGGAGGCACTCCGTAAAAGGTGGTTGAATTGAATCAAACACCAATTGTATCCAATCCCAACAATAATCACTGTGATTATTTTACACAAAATGGAATCGTCCCTTTGGCAGAAGTCAGAAAAGGCATTTGGAACAGCAACCGGACTTTTCAAATCATCCCCCGAAATCCTGTAGAACTCATGTGTATTATTCAGAGTTTAGTCTGGGGCCTCTCAGGATGTAGAGTAATCTGCTCTCAGGGAGAGGAATTTGTGGTGACGTGTAGAGGGTTTAGGGGCTTTCTCCTTTCCGTTCTGGCTTGGGGCACAGTGAAAAGCAGGAAGTACGGTCCCAAGGATTAAAAGAACACTTCACGCAGAGTCTGGAGCAATACCACCTCCTCCACGCTTTTTTAGGAAAAAAATGTTGGAACATAGAACTAAGCCTAACAGCTGCATTCTCGGAATATTTGAAGTGATGCTCATCTTTTAACAAAGGCTCTGTGCCTCCACCAAGGGGAAACAAAACACTGTGGCTGGGTCCTCAGTAGCTGGAGCTCTCTGAGGTGATGTCCTGCCAGGCAGGAGATAGGAGTGCATCCTCTCAGTACCCGTTAGGATGCAATAGGGGAAAGATGTTAGAAAGTGACGTTGTCTCCCGGAATCTTTCTCTGTGTGTTTGCTGCCAAATGGCCAGAGCCCTGCATTGTGTATATACAGGTACCTGCTGAACCTAGCCACAAACGGTAAGCTGTCTTATTCAGACAATAGCAACGTATAAGAGAAAGGAAAACGATCACTCTGACAGGAAAAGAGAAACCTGTTCTTTGTCCTAAAAGACAGAAACTCTTTGTGTTTAGAATAAGCACCTTAAGCTTTTTCATGGGGGAAAAATGTATTTCTTGTTTATTATCTACAAGAACCACTTCATAAATCCTTTTCATTTAGAAAGACCACGCTTGACCTAGCTTTTGTATTTTTCTCCTTTCCCCAGTTGAGCAGAACCACTCACTGCGCAAATGGGGCCTGTTCATTATTAAGTCATTTCTTTTGGCATACTTAAATCTGCCTTAAAATGATAACCATGGGGTCTTGATAAATTAATTGAAAAGCGTCTCGTAAGGTGGCTTGGGTGGTTTTGCTAAGACATTTTAAGAGTAACTCTCAGTGGAATTTATCAGTGAATTACTTCATATATTCCCAGCATTAAATTATTTCTCCACTAAGGATATTATAATTCCCTTCCTCCCAGTAATGAAAAAAATGAAACCATCCTCAAACAATTCTAGGTTGGGTACTAGCCAATTATCAGCAATTTGAGGAATGCACGTACCAGAAGCTATAAATTATAAAATACAAGGCTCAGAAAACATAGAAGCATTAAAGAGTGAGGCAGAATAGTGATTAAAATTTCAAATAGATGCTAGTACTGGAAGAACAACAAATCAAACAAGAACCAAGGTGGACAACTGTTCACTCAGGCAGTGAGGTTGGGGGCTTGGGATAGAACAGAGCTAGAGCCACCCAGAAAGGAAATCTATAGTCCCTGTTACTCCAGTGACATTTGGCACCGTCTCAGGTAGGCACAACTGGAGAATTTAGTTTGTTCCCTCACTGAAAAACAAGAAGGCAGCGCTGATAACGATCCTTGATATAACTTCCTCTGGAATGTACAACATTCCATGTTTCTGCTTTGTAGTCACCACCGGACATGCATGAGTCAGACTGAGAGGTGGGGGTTTGCCCAGATTGCTATGGGTCCAGTGAGCAGAGTTGGGCCTGAGAGATGTCGTCTTGCTGTGCCTCTTTCTCTTTCAACTCATCTTGTACCAAGAGGCGTGGGTAGTTTTTTAATCTATGGATAAAGAGTGCGATGAATCCTCTGTAGAGCATGAATAAAATGGAAAACCAACTGGCAATTAGCTGGTGCTTATGAATGGTGGGAGTACCTAGCCTGAATGTGTTGGGCCAAAATATGCTACCCACAATTCTCCCAATCTCTTAGAAAATTGAGTCAATGAGAGTAGTAGATTTTCTGGATTTTTTGTTTGTGTCTAGGCTTCACTAGATAGCAGTGACTGTGCATACCACATTGTGAGGACCTCTCGGAGGCCCTCAGATCACTGGGATCCCACAAGTAAACCTCTGGCTCAAAGAATGGTCTCCCCAGTAGTCTGGAAGAAATCCTGAACTTCTTGGGTAATCTAGGTCCAATTCACATGACAAGATGACCATTTGGTTCTGACTGTAAACATGAAGACTGACCATCTTGGTCCACCTTCAATAGCACACAATAAGCAGAGATTCAGACATAGCATAATCCCATTCTCTGCACCTGGAAAGAAGCAGGCTAGCCAGACTGCCCAAAAGCGACTGCTGAGAAATTTCACAAATCCTACCTGCCATCTTGCATATAGAGACAGCCCCACTTACACCCAGGAAGACGTCAATCTGCCTATTGGGATTCTGGACTGTTTTACTAAGTCAGGGTCACAAAGACTTATGTGTTCAGTTTGATATACACAAAGTCCTTTCTTTCTGTCTTTGTTTTAATGCCTGTAGGTGCTACATACTCTCTAGTGAACCCAGGTACACCACTCCTGTTACCTGACTTCGTTTTACAAAGTCATTCAAATGAGGATCACAAAATATAGTGCCCTTCTGTATAGCTTTAAGAAAAAGACAAATCTTGACCTCATTGATTTTAGCCAGGTTTCATATTAAATCATGAATCATATTTCTGTTTCTGGACATAGACCTTATTTTTCTGAGAGAATTCAATTATTTATGTATGTGATTGACCACATTGTTCTCTATATCCTTTCAAAGGGTGAAGGGAATGAAGAAATGAATCCATTAGTTACAAAAGTATTTTGATCAGCTGCTATATGCCAAGTGACTTGTGGCTGGTAAGGGAAAGAGGTGAGGGAACTTGCATCTGTAACACATTTAATATGTGCTAGGAACTTGTGCTGAGCACTTCATGTGTATTATCTGTTTTGGTTTTTAAAATAATCTTCAGGCCAGGTGTGGTGGCTCACACCTCTAATCCCAGCACTTTAGGAGGCTGAGGCCAGGAGTTCGAGACCAACCTGGCAACATAGTGAGACTCTGTCTCTAAAGAAAAAATGTTTGAATTAGCTAGGTATAGTGGCACACACCTACATGTAGTCCCAGCTACTCGGGCCAACGAGGCAGGAGGATTGCTTGGGCCCAGGAGCTTAAAGCTGCAATGAGCTGATTGCTCCACTGTACTCCAGCCTGGGAGGTGGAGTGAGACCCTGTCTCCAAAAAATAAAAATAAAAACTAAAATAATCTTCAGCATTACCATATGGGGAATAGGTATAACATTGTCATCCCATTCACAGCTGAGAAAATTGAGGCTTAGAGAGCTTAAGTGACTTTCCCAAGGTCACACAATTACTGTGTGGCTGAGAGGCTTCAGAGCCAGACCTTTCTGACTCCAAAGCCCATGCTCCGGCCACTCCCTTATGCCTGTATTCAAGGAGCTAGATGTCTGTTGAAGAGAAAGAGAAACTGCACAAAAACTTTCATATTAAAATTCGTCCTTATTTTGAAAAAATTGGAAACTTTATAACAATTTTCTCTAGGGGATCTAGGCAGAAGGGATGCTAAGCCTGTATTGCTACTGAATTATGTTAAATAGTGTAGGCCTCAGGAAGAAGGAGGCTGAAAAAAAACACCGCAGGAATATATGGTGAGTATATCTTACGTGGTTTTAAGAATAAGGGTTAACTTCCAAAACAGATTTTCTTAAGAATCAGAGTAAAGGTCAAAGCTTCCAGAATAATAGACAGGATTGTAGACTGGAGACTTGAACCTTATTTGTCATGCTGTCATGAAATACTAGTATTTTATTAAGGCCTTGTTATATATATTATGTTCACTTAACTTTCAAAGTATATGAAAGGCTATTATTACCCCAATTTTATCAGTGAAGAAACCAAGAAGTTAAAAAAAAGTCTAAAATGTACACAACTACTAAAGGTTAGCACTCCAGACTCAATCCCAGTTCTGGCTCCAGAGCTCCTGGTCCCAATATGCTCCCTTCCATACAATAATAAACGGAAGCTACTATAATTGTGTTTTAGAAGCAGCCAAAAAGAAAGTTTGCATAAGAAGTAATTAAATACCAATTCATAATAAACTAGAACTACTTGGGTCTGGATTTTTTTCTCTTAAAGCTTCTTCATTCTATTTCTGAGCATATGTGTTTTATGAAGAGGGCTAAGTTGAATATGTTGTTGATTTGCTTAGAGAAGTTCATCTTTAGGAGTATCTTTAGCTTCTTAATTGCCCGCATGTTGGAATAGATCTAAGGTTTCTCACTCACTGCTGTAAAGAAGAAGCCACCCCATAGATGATCCCCTCTGTGGGCTTATCCCTTCAAGGAATAATTTAAATTAAAAAAGTGCAAGAGAGATGGCCAGTCAAGTTCTTCAGCTACACCAAACTGCACCATGTCACAGTAGGATTGATATGAAAAATAATTAATGGTACTGCAAGAGAATAAGGAAGAAGCACCAAATGAGAGCGAAAAAGTAGATGTTATGGCCGTTTGAAGGAGGGACAGGTAGATCTGTTGCCTCGACGGGGATCAAGAAAGAGAACAAAGTGAGATGATTAAGAAAGGTTTTGAGTTGCAGAGATCTGGGTTGAATCTACCTGTGTGACCTTGAGCAAGTTATTTGACCTCTCTCAGTCTGGTTTCTCCATCTATAAAACGGGAATTTTGAGGTTAGATAATAAATGTAAAATGTTTAGCATGGTGCCCTGCCTGTTCTTACTGTAAAATAGTTATTTATCAGTTTCCTCCATTAGGCTGTAATCTCTTGGAAAACTGGGTCTATGTCCTGTTCCTCTTCGTGACTCTCAGCCTTTCCTACAGTGCTTAAGACATCTCCATCCCTGATGTCTCCTTGCATGCAAAGGGTAACAGGAGCATCCATAATCAGATTGCTTCTGCCTCGCTCCACCCTGGACATAGTCCACACTAGAAGTGAATGGTTTCTACGTGGTGGGTGAGGCAGGAAGGGCTTGTTGTGTGTCACTCTTCGTGTTCTCTGAGGAATGAATCCTCTACAGGAAGCATGCCATCTCTCTTCCGCCCTTCCATGCTGCAAATCTATGTCCAGTGCCACCATGGCTGAGTGGGCACGTCTGCCTGGTAATATGAAATGCATTTCCACATAAATGTTGAAGAATAAAAGGGGACCTGGCTGGAAAGGTAGAGGAACCAGACGGTGGAAAAGATCATGTTATACCTTCCTGGCATGACATTTCAGTAGATTGCTTAAAACGTATGGATATTGATAAAGAATGGAAAGAGTCTACATGACTAAGCCCTGAATAATACTTGCTTTTGTTTTTGGTATTTGGATCTCTTTCCTGTTTGGGGAGGGGAATGTTATTTTGGGGGGTTTGTTTTGATTGTGCTGAGGAGATAAAGCTGAGGTTTCAACATTTTAAATTTTGTGCAGAGTTCATTTTTGTGTTATTTTTAAAGTTATTTTATATTAAGGTACAGATAAACTCAGCATTTGAAGAATAGATCTGCTAAATAAGTTTTTCTCCAATTGTGGTCCAGGGACCCTCTGCTTCAGAATTATCTGGAGGGCTTTCAAAATGCAAATTCCTATGCCTCACCCCAAATCTGCCGAACCAGAATCCCTAAGGTGAGGCCTGGGAATATGATTTTATCATTCTCCCGGGTAACTTTTGTACTCATTGTATGAAGGACATCACCTGCCAACAGACAGGTGAATTCAATTTAAATGTACATGGAAGAGCAAACAGTGGGTACATGTGTTTGTGTGCAGTTATTGCTAAATCAGATTGTTGGCCATTCTGATGACTGCCCTGGTCCTTCTTTCCTATAGAGAGGGCATCCCTGCTCATTCACCCAAAGATATCATCAAAACCCCTGCTGGGCCCTTGTATATGTGGCCGTTTTGTGTCCTATTGATAGGTGGTATGAACGAAAACTAGAAAAATAAAAGACAGTTTTAAAATGTTAAAAAAAAATAGAGACAAACACATGACAAGAACAACCCTTGAAATTCTTCCAAAGACATAACCTAATCAGGTTTTTCCTCTTCTGGCTGTAAGTGACTGGAGGTACTAGACAGGAACTGGGACAGAGGAACAGTTAAGGCCTCCTTTGCTAGCTGGTCTCCCACCACGCCGCCTTCCTCTGTTTGCAAGGACAGTCTAAGGCCTCCTTTGCTAGCCGGTCTCCCACCACGCCGCCTCCCTCTGTTTGCAAGAATAGTGTAAGGCATCCTTTGCTAGCTGGTCTCCCACCACACTGCCTCCGTCTGTTTGCAAGAACAGGCTAAGGCATCCTTTGCTAGTCGGTATCCCACCACGCCACCTCCCTGTTTGCAAGAACAGTCTAAAGCATCCTTTGCTAGCCGGTATCCCACCACACTGCCTCTGTCTGTTTGCAAGTGTGGGGAGACACTCTGCCTAGGCCTGTTTTGTTTCTCTGTAGATCATGCAGCAGATGAGTGACCACCGCTACGACAAACTCACTGTGCCTGATGACAAAGCTGCCAACTGTATATACCTGAATATCCCCAGCAAAGGGCACGTCTTGCTGCACCGGACCCCAGAAGAGTATCCAGAAAGCGCAAAGGTAAAAACCGTCCCTCTGGCCGCTGTGGCTGGGTAGGGCCCCCTAGGAATTCTTTCATGATGAAGTGACAGATAAGGGCTTCTTTCTCCTCTGTACATATCCAATCATTAAGAAAGCAGAAAGGATAACGTAACTTGGGGCACGAGGAAAGTTTATTTAACTCCCTTTTCTCATTCGGATCATTGGTTACTCATGCATGCACGGTTACTGAGGCGATCGTGCCTGGTAGTCAAAACTTTACAAATAAGTACTCAGATCACCCAGGTCTCTGTCCTTGCTCTGATTAAGTTTACCTTTCCACACTCAGACACTCATTAACTATAAAGACCTACAATCAGATGATCAACTGTGTCATTTTCCGGCAGATCTGAGCTGCCCCTCAGAAAAGGTTGTTGTTTCTTACGGAAGAAGAATATAAATGACCCAGAGTGGTGGGTGCCCGTTGTCAGGGCTGCGAAAGAAGATGCCGTACATCCTAGGTGGCAGAAAGCTCTTTGTTGAAAAGACAGAGCAGAAAGAGAGATGGTGCATTTGGAATCAGCCAACTGGTCGGTCCCTCCAAGAGTCTCTGCCTTTGTGTTCCTACAAGGAAGTTGTCCTTGGATCTGGAATTCTTTTGTGGTCTAAGAAAACCTTCCTTGTCTTTAGTAGCCAGGCCTTGTGCCAACCATGCTGCAGGTAGTATCTTATTTAGTCCTTGTAACTGCCCTATCGGGGTGGTATTACTATTCCAGTCTCACAGAGGAGTAAACCAAGGTTCCGAGGGAATTCCCTTGACTGAAGCAAGACTTTGAGTAGGTTGACAGAATCGGGCTTGGAACCCTATTCTGTCTGGCTCCAGCACTTTTGTTTAACCACAGTCCTGAAGTTTAAGGAACACAGAGCTTCCTAAAGAAGCACAGTAGATCATTTTTAGGCAGTGCATTTTTAAGTGATTTTGTTTTTTTTAGAATGTGCTTTGTTTGATCATCAGAGAAAAATCTGCGGACTGTTAATTGGAAGTTTTGACATGTGCTTTCTATTAGTGTCAAAAGATGCTAATAAAATTCACACTTGAAATTTAAAAGCAGTTTGACCTGAAATACTTAAAGTATATATCTATCACATTTTTTTCAGTGGTGTTGGTAAGGAAAGAAACATGAAGGTATAGTTGAGAGGGTTTTAAAATGTTGAGAGTTATATTCAGACCGAACACAGGGCCACCAACTTTCATGTGCCACTTAATCTAGCAGTGACAACAGCAGAGGAAAGGCGTCTCTAGCAATAACCGCATTTCTGACACATCCTTGGCTTTGAGGTTAAGGCATAGAGCTAGTGGTTAACCAACTGCTACCAGCTCTGTGGGGCTAGCTGTGAACATGGTCGAGACTGCATGTGTATTTGGGGTTTGAGGAGTGAAAAGCCCAGACATGCAAACTGAATTGATCCTCTACACCTGGGGGTGGTAAAACAGGCAGAAATATAATCTTTCTCTCCCTTTCCCTCGATCCCCACTGTAGATTTATGAGAAACTGAAGGACCACATGCTGATCCCTGTGAGCAACTCCGAACTGGAAAAGGTGGACGGGCTGCTCACCTGCTGCTCGGTCCTAATTAACAAGAAGGGAGACTCCTGAGCCAGAGTCCCTCCCTGGCAGCGGCAAGACCGCACCGGCAAAGCCCACGACTCTGTACCCACTCCTGTTGTTCTCCTTGACAATCTACTGTGCCACTGTGCTACTAACTCTTGTTTACAAAAATTTAATTTCTAAGTTTAATTGCTTCGTTCTGCAGCCCCACCTTCCCTCCCCTCACGGTGGTACCTAAGCTGTGGATTTGCTAAAAAGAATTAAGCAACCTAGAGAATATAGAGCTAATGAATGATTGAAATGTGATTAACAATAGTGAGGAAACACTCATTTTAGTGTTTGTATTATCAGTGTGAAAATCGTTTAGTTGCCAATATATTCCGAAGAATGTCTTCTCGATCAGTCAGATAAGCTCCGTCTTTTTTCCCTCTGTCGTGAATCATGTTTGGTTCCTGTGAAATTCCCTCATCCAGGGATCCTCCCCCTTTCTCTCTTTGTTCCTTCTGAACTCTGAAAACTTTTTATCCAGTTACTTTCTTTTGCCTTTCCCACTTCTATCACAGCCACCTTGACCTTGGGTAAAATCCAAGGTCTTGCCTTCTGGATACCTTCCTGCAGGTCCACCCTGCCTGCCCTTGGTCTCCTCTGCCTACGGCCACGTCTGCCACCACCAACCCTCACCCCCACCCGGGGCAAACAGGCTCTTCAGCGGATCAAAATCCGAGCTGCTGTTTGGGGGAGTGTTCACTACACAGAGGCACATCCTGACGGGGTTTGCCCCAGAGACCTAAATTCCAGAAGAAGTGGGCACCACACCTAGGAATGTAAATTTAGCACCAGAAAGTTAATAAGAGATCAAAATTAAGAAGCTTGGAAACACCCCATGGGCACAATGTCTTAGAAAGTCTTTAAGTCACAGTCGATGAATTTTTGTCTCATTACTGGCCATATATGACGACCTTGGAGGACCTTATTTTTTCCCTTCAGCTCATTTCTGTTTCCCCCTATCCTGACTCACCCTATCTCCAGCCTTCTACCCCTTGCAGCTATCCTGGTCTAGCAAAGATATTTCTTTCAAAAACGACAGCACATCTCAAAGAGGTTACTGGTGGTCTGCTGTAAGCCACAGGAAACAGCTCCTCTTGACCAAGGAGCATGTTCAGGAAGTGATCACCTTGATGCTTGAAACCAACCTCAGACAGTGGACAATTCTACTTTGAAATACCCATGGATATTTACCATAGGGTTCAGTTAAAACTTCTTTCTTCTCTAGCCTTCAAATTACACAACTTTCCACTGACATGGGTCTCTTACACAGAACAATGCTGAACTGAAGGAAGAGATCAATCATTCTTTCACTTAAATCTGAAAGAATCAGCCTATTAGCAGGCCAGGGAATGGTACTTTCCAAGGAACGGTGACTGATCCAGGCATGTTATCAAACTTCCTAGTCATCTCCACCTTTCCTGTATTGCCTTGGGCTTGTTGTTCAAGATAAAGAATCAAGGAGGTTAAGAAACAGCCCTTCAAGCCTTGCTCTGCTCACCTCTGTGTTTGCAATCAAACATTCCTTATGTTGGTGACTGAGAGAGAATTACCTTCATTCATTTCATCTCCCCCAAAGCAGATGGAAGTGAGAAACCTCTGAGAAAATCAAGACATCCTTAACCACTATTTGTCTTTGTCATTTATTTCATGATTTTTGTGCCAGAAATTTGAAAAAGTTCCTTCTCCTCCTTCTCTTCCTTGTTGCTTAACTTTAAAATTCGTATCACATGCAAAATCGAATTATGTGCATCCTGTAAATGAAGCACATCTTGATCACTGTCGTATTTTGAATCATCTTATCATGGATGAGTAATGTCTTTTTCCCAGAGAGAGAATGAATGTTAGCCACGTGCCCAACTTAACAAAGAAAAAAATGTTCTGGGAAGTTATGGTTGCCCTTTTAGGTTAAATCTGGCCCTACGCTGGCAGAAGCAGAAATTCTCCCTGTGAGAGCTCAGCCTCTCAAAGACAACCACAGGAAAAATAGCCCAATCAGCCTGTTTAAGTTTATTGGCATGTGATTTTCAGTATCTTTACTTCTGTCATCCCAAATCAAAGAACTGTCATCTACTATGCTTAGTCACTTGCAAGTGGCTAGATTTTGTTTTTTTTAACAATTTGTTCTGCAGAAGGCTGTTTTTCATTTTTCCTTTCCTTTGCTTCTTTCTCTTTTCTCTTTGTCTTGAGAAATCACTTAGAATCTGTGTGCCTCTACTACATTTTATTCTGCACTGCTACATCACCTACTCGGCTGGCTTCTTTGGATTCCCTGTGTGATATGATGATGTGAAAACCTCAACTACTTGCAGCCTGTTGGTATCACTTCTTTGATGTTCTCATTAGCATAATGTTATCTTTGCAAAGGAAAGGTTCCCCTCGTGTCCATTGTGACTTATAAGGATGGATAAGCTAACAAACTGCTTTTTGACATTATAAAGACATGAGGAATTATATTTAAATAAGTAAAAGTTAAGTCAGAATTACTTAGTCAATATGATTCAATTTAATAAAAGGATGATATAGAGAAAATACATATTTAGCATTATTTCTTCAACTGTAATGAATTGCTATAGAAATCAGCAGGCAGATCTCTCCGATGTGTATCGATTGCTGTTTTAAGCTACTGTGAACAGATTACTAACGTCATCTCTTCATCTCTAAGAGGGGGAAATAGTCTGTAGATGAATAATGTGACATGTAAGAGTTGCATGTTAGTCTTTGTAATTATTTAATCTTTAACATTCTGCAGACCTCAGACATGATTTCAACATGGTGTTGGACTTGTGCGTTTTATTTTCCTAATCATCTTGTTCCAGCCAATGTATGCTTATCCAACTCTGTGTGCCAAAGCCAGTAATGCCTTTCATGGTCCTTTAGTCCAGAGGAGTTCTGCACTGATTTTAGTCTCTTGCTATCCCAATGCTACATGTATACCGATCACGATGGAATAAAGTGTGAGTTGTACTGTGGTCAACAGTGTATGTCTCTTTCTTGCAACAGAAACCGCCATGGGGAATGAAATGATAATTCCTTTGCTATCAGGCATGAGATGTTTCTCTCTTGTCCTTTGGGCTATGAAATTGGAAATACTGTACCTGTAAATCAACTGCCATCAAAGCTTGGGTTACAATGATATTTGAAGTGATACTTAAAAAGTATGCATATTTTGCAGTCTAGGTCAGAAGAGCTTGATTTCACCTGTGCTTCTCCTTAAACGGCATCCCATCTTCCCCCTTAACTACTGACTGTAGTCAGCACATTATGTCGTTCAGTTATAGAGGCGGGTGAATGATTTTTTTTCTTTGCTCATGCAAGAGTTTGTTGTTTGTTTTACAGTAAGTATCTTTTAGGAAATTTGAAGGTTTTTTAAATGGGGCTTTTTTATTGCTAGCATTTTCTCCGAGCTGAATTGAATTGTTTTCTTTTTCTGATTACAAAAATAGTAACTGCTCACTGTAAAACTGAATTCAAACGATATCAAAATATTAAAAAAGAAAAAAATTACCCAAAATTTTATCACCCAGAGATAACCACTATTAACATTTCAGAGAATATCCATACATCTATAAATATAGACATAAATATGGAATATCTTTACATAATCATGCAGTTCTGTATCTGCTTCTTTTACTTAGCAATATAGTGTGGGCCTCTTTCCATATCGATAAATATAGATCTACATCATCAATTTTAACAGCCCTTAATATTCCACAACACGGTTGTTGAAGCAGCTCTTTCTAAATTACATGGAGTGTTGTATCACAGATGGTCAGTATGCCCACATTACTGTTAGCTGGCGGGCCTCAGTCTATCAAAAATGTGCTGCTTGTAAGCTTTCACACAGCCCCAGAGTTAGTTCCATCTGGTGTATTCTTATCATAACTGAATGGTACATATGAATGCTCACCAAATGCACAGACCAGTACTAAAATTCCTTGGGAGAGATAATTGATTTAATGACACCTTCTCAGTTGATGTTGCATTGATTCATTCTGCATTTATTTTTTAAGAGACAGAGTCTAGCTCTGTCTCCCAGGCTGGAGTGCAGTGGCCATATCATAGCTCACTGCAGCCTTGAATTCCTGAGCTAAAGCAATCCTCCTGCTTCAGCCACCCGAATAGCTGGGACTACTGGTGCATGCCACCACTCCCAGCTAATGGAGAATGAAGCTATACCAAATGCCACCCCACAAACCTGCTCTGGGCCCCAATAAGAAATGACCCTCCACCTAAGTGCCAAAGAACAGAGTTCCTCATGAAGCAGAAAGGGAGATACTCTTTAAAGGAATAGTTGGCAGGAGTTCCCTGACTGATGTTCCTCCCAACCTTCCAAAAGAATGAGGGACAGTAAAAATGAGAAAAATGTCCTCTTGTGACAAGCTGCAGATTCTGGAAATGGGAATTTTGCTGAATGAAGAATGCTAGCTGACAATTTTAGGAACGTGAGCACGTATTTAACAAGTGCCCACACTCTGCCCCGTTCTGGAGTGCGGCTCCCGTCTTTCGAGAGCTGACGGTTTGGGAGGAGCAGGGGAGGGTGACTACACAAGTGCACACAGCAGAAGGTAAGAACGATGAAAGAACAACACCGTGGCCATTCCCAAGTTGGGGAGATAAGACAGGAATCGGGGTTTGATCTGGGCTTGGAAAGACAGCCCTGGCTTCAGTAGGTCGAGATGGGAGAGCAGGCTCTCGGCGTAGGA
The DNA here is from genome assembly GCA_963574885.1 of Lepilemur ruficaudatus. NCBI lineage: Eukaryota > Metazoa > Chordata > Mammalia > Primates > Lepilemuridae > Lepilemur > Lepilemur ruficaudatus. The sequence continues at coordinate 270,128 of CAUYRT010060527.1, forward strand.
GACAGCATGAGCAAAGGCATGGGGGTGCGAGAGCATAGCGTGCACCCCAGAGGCCAGTGTTTGTTGAGCACCTTCCACGTGCCAGTTAGCTCTGCTGGGCCCCGGGGATTCACTGGTGACAGTCTCTGCTGTCCTGAAATGTACATGCAACACAGAAGGCAGACGTGAAATGGTTCCAGCTAGGGCGATGGACGTTATGAAAGGAGAATGGGGTACTCAGAGCAGAGAGGGGCAAGCAAGCAGATTCATCTGGCTGAAACATGGAATAAAGGTAAGAGCATGGTGAGACCGTGTAGGCGGGAATGCCGAGGGCCTTCCCTGCTGCGTTAGGGTATTTGGACTGAACTTGGCAGTCTCTGAGGATCCCCTGAAGACTTCTGGGTCAAAGGGTGATATTATTGGAGCTTGATCTGGCAGCATCATACAGGGCAGCTGGGAACTGAGAAAGACGGGTGTTTCTCTAAGTCTAATTTCTCCAAGTTTAATTTATTTAAACATCTCTTCTTACCACCAAAATGGAGCCTGACAGCCAGGCAATTAACTCTCCATATTTTCTTTCCTGAAGAACAGATGAATAACACCTTTCCCTCCCAACTCCAAAGGGACGTTTACAAGGCAAATGAGATAAAAGAACTGAAGCGTTCTTTGGAAGAAAGGTATAGTGTAAATATCATTATCATCATCATTATCCTCATTAACTCCTATCACAGCAAGCTTGGATCCCATCAAAATGTCATCTTCTATTTGAAACATCAATCACCTACTCCAGAAATAACTCAGGATTTTCATCACTGATGCCTCTACGCTGGCCTGACGGCCCCCATGGGGAATGCACAGGTTTCCTTGGTAGCCGACCCGGCTGCTCCGCAGACGTGCTCGCATTGGGGAACCGTTGGCAAATCAGAATGTTCCCAACTCCCGTCTCCCTCCAAACACTCATTTCTAACTTAGCGAAAGCTGGGCCACTTACAGCACAAGATAACTGGGGTCATCAGGCTTTTAGGAGAACATATAAGTGCCAAATATGTTACCGTCACTATAAATAAATAAAAGATTCAAACAAGTACGCCAGCACCACTTGGTAAGCAAACCACTTGGTAAAATATTGCCTGGACTGGTCGTGACAGGAATGCCTAAAAGCAATAATGGGGCTGTAGGCCTTGGGAAGACCCTCTAAACAGAATGAAACAGAAAGTTTCATTCTTTAGTTATGAATGCAGAGAAAGAGCTTAGGTGAATTAATACAGGCCTAAGAAAGTAGCTTGCTTTTTCCTTTGCTTAAACTTTTTTTTCCCCAGCTTTATTGAGGTATAATTGACCAATTAAAAATGGTATATATTAAAAATATACACCTTGATGCTTTGATATACATATACATCATGAAATAATCACCACAACCAAGTTAATTAACATATCTATCACCTAACAGAGTTATCACTTTCTTTTTCTCTTTTTCTTTGGGGGGGGGGGAGTTGGGAACATTTAAGATCTTTCCTCTTAGCAAATTTCAAGTATACGATACAGCATTTTTAACTGTAATCACATTCTATACATTAGATATCCAGAATGTATTCATCTTATATAACTGAAACTTTGTACCCTTTGACTGACATCTCCCCGGTGCCACCCTTTACAAGTAATTTTTAAGTTCCTGCTCATGGACAAGGAAGCTGACTGATTAGCTAGGACTTTGGGCAAGAACTCAGAGGGCAACTGTTCTAAATTAAACTAGGATACTGTGTGCTATGTGTGGAAATTCTCCTCTATCCCGTAAGGGTACAAAGACTCTGCATATTTCACATTGACGCAAGAAAAGTTCAGGAACCAAACAATTTCTGATTCCAAGCAACAGTCTAGCTTTACAGAAGTGTTAGCTTTTCTACCTCTGGAAGGAGCTTGTGGAATAAACACTGATTCATGGGTCCAGCAGAGGCTTAAAACTACAGGGCACAATGTGAGCCAAGTCATCATTTTGTTTACAGGGGACCCAGATGTGCATGAGGTACCCAGAGTTAATGCTAGGACAGCAACATGGGGCTTTCTTTCTAGGCTTGATAACAACTGGGGGAGACAGAAGGAACATTGCTACCAGGGCAAGAGGCTAACAAGGAGTCTGGTGGGAAATAGAATTCATTCCTACTTGTTTCAAATGAAGAGATTTTGATGAAGGTCTGTTGCAGAAGTATGGCTGTTAAGGGTACAAACAAGAGGTGGTAAGACACCCAGAAACCAGCTCTCAGCAGCACTCCTAGACTCAGCATGACAAGGACAGGAAATTGTGCTGCAGGATATGGGACAGAGAAGGTAGGATCAGTGTCCAGAGCAAGAAAGAAGCCCCTCAGCTGTTCTTTCTTCTGCTCTCTGACCCGCTGGTACGCCCCACTGGCTGAACACAATGAGAGAGGCAATGAGGGGTCCGGGGAGGTCCCCAGCAGAGGCCATCATCCCAGGGCAGAGAGCTGGCAGAGAGGGGCAGAGGCAGGATCTGGAGAGGTCAGAGGGTGTCAACACAATGCCACTGTGAAAGTGAGCTCTTAGCCTGCCAGACAGTGGCCACCACCACCTCTGTCTCACAAGACAGGCATTTAAATCATAATTCTTGGCAAATTCCTCAGGCACATGCCATTTCTGTGGTCTGGTCCTCCCTCCCTCGACATCAGAAAATGATGGGAGCAAAATTAACAACGGAACATGAGTATGCACAGCATGAGGGTGAAAGAATGTTGCATTCCAGACCCATGAGTCCCCTACCTCTTTAGTAAGCACTATGTTAATGCTAAAATTAGCGCAGTCTCTTGGGCACCTTGTATCAATGGCTAGTTGCCTTTTTGCAGCATGCCCATGACCTTCTAGTGACATAAAGGTGTTTAAGATTCTGAAGAATCTATTTATTTTCTATTTCTCCTTTTGTTTGTACACCCAGCCCACGTTGGCAGACACAGCTGTTTTGGTTTTACTTGGTCATGTTGCTCATGGGGATAACAGTCAGTCTAAACTAATAGTAGGGTGTTCCCCTTTCCTAGGGGTGTTCAAGTAGAGACTAAAGGACTGTGTGCAAGAGTGGTTGTGGAGAGATTTCTCCATCTAGTAACATCTGAGATAGCTAACATCTATACCAGGGTATTCCTGTACCACCCTGAAATTCTACCATTAGGCATTTGTCTATTCTGATCCTGGGTGAATCCTTTCCCCTCTACCAACCCCAGTCTCCCAGACAGATGAACACTGTCCTCATCTAGCGTTTTAGTTCATTTTCTGTTTGCTATAACAGAATAGCACAGACTTGGTAAATTATAAACAATAGAAGTTAAAGCAATTAATACAGCAACAAAAATAAACAAATGATATCTGATCAAATTAAAAAGCTTCTGCACAGCCAAAGAAACATCACTAGAGCAAACAGACAACCTACAGAATGGGAGAAAATATTTGCTCTCTACACCTCCAACA